>CAIGRT010138019.1:0-14128 GCA_903798405.1 Fraxinus platypoda
TGAAACTTAACACCTGATTTTTGCAATTATCAAAGTTAATACCTGATTTGTGAACTCTTCCCTATCAAATTTGACAAAAATAAAACCCAAACAAAGGCCAAGAAATATCTCAGCTTGATGGCCCATTTTGAGAGAGAGACTATCAACACTCAAATATATGTGGCAACGTATTTTTTATTTAGGATGTGTTTGATTGCATTTATTTTTCATGAAAAATATCAGTTTTCCACCCAAATTCCTACTTCGAAGTGTTTGATTACTATTTTTTTCGATGAAAAATATTTTTCAACTTTTAAAAATATTTCCAATTTCCTTGTTTTTAAGGAAAACATTTTCTTTGAGAGGAGTATATTTTTGTTTTTTTCTCAAAACAAGGAAATTTTTTTCTTTTCTAGGATATATTTTTCATATTAATCAAACACGCTCTTAATTATCGATAATAATTGATTAGTTTGTTTTTTTAAATTTTGTGGTTTGTTTAGCATCGAGCTTATAGAGTTGTGAATTGTCGATTTACTATTTTGGAATGTACTTTTCAAAGAGTTTGTCGGAGTGTTAGGACGAGGTCAAAATTGAAATGGATAACAACATTTTATTTCTATTTGGACGAAATTTTAAATTTTAATAAACTTAATTAGTCAACGTCAAAGTTGTTCTTTACCTAATTTCGACTTAAGAATCTCATGAATGCCTTCAATAACTCCATTGACATTATACTCATGCAAAAAAACTTATTTTTTTTGAACACCAACTTAAATCCATGAATAAAAATTACATTGACTTAAATAAAAATCTATTTACGTATTCGATCCCAAAATTTTACCTTTCAAACCCAAATCCAAACGAGAAGTACTCATTACACTATTTCTCTGTATCCTCACAGTCAAGCTGTCGAAGTCATCTAAAGTGCAGAGCACGGACAAGAGGCTCAAAAGGATTCGTTGCTGTGTAGGTGCCAAAGAAGCAAAAAAACCTATAGAAGAAGCACTCCATCTGAGCCAAAGAGGCGATGATACAACACCTATTGGCAATGGATACTCTCCTAATAGAGAGACTGACCCATACCTGTTTTTCATTAATTTTATAATTTGCAATTTAAATAGTTTAAAAAATAAATTTTCCCTTCGTGCCATTTATATATTCTGATTTTATTTTTCACATGGATTAAGAAATTTTATTAATGCTATTGAAAAAGCAATTTCTGCCGAAAAATTTATAATTTACCCTTATTTATATTTGTACAATTTCAAGGTTAAGTGAAAAAATTGGTAAATTAAATAAGGAAATATTATTAAACGAATACAATAAAATATTCTTAATAAAAAAACAGGATAATCTAATTGGGACATGAAAATAAAGGGAAAACAGCCTATGCAAATTGGACGGAAGGATTTGACGCAATAAATGATGAATTTCTAATCATTGCGCTCGTTCTGCTCGCTCATCGTTATCCCATCAGTTTCCTTTGTAGCGCTCAAACCCCTGTAGAACCCCTCAAAAACCACATTAGATTTGGGTTACTACTCCATTGGCGCACACTAGACTAGGCCGAAAGCACCATGTACGGATAAAAAGAAGTGGCAAAGCAGCAATACTGGTTTCATTAACCGTTCACGAGCGGTGCGCAAGTTAAGCAGAGCCATGCCAATCCTTATGCATCATCCTGTAAGCAAGTCCTTCCCTCACTTCATCCCATCCTTATCCTTCAAGATTCCGATTATTAACTCTACTGTCATTCAGGCGTCTTCCAAATTCTCACTTGCTGTAACCCCAAATTTCCCTTCAAAATCTTGCAAAGGCTTGTGCCTTTCCTTACAATTACCAAATAGGCGAACCCGTGTTCCGTTTTGTTCCAAGAATGGAGTTTTCGAGGATTTTACAGATACCCTTTTGTCCAAAAAAACTGAAAATGAATTTGAAGAGCTTGAGTTACTTAACAAGCCATCTCCAAAGCTATTAGATGATGGGTCTACTGAAGAAATAGTGGAAATTGAACCGGAGAAACCTGATAAAGATGAAGTATTGGAGACTTTTTACAAGTTCTTTAGGCTATCGGATGAAGAAAATGATTCAGAAGGAAGTAAAATTGCGAGCTCTAGTCAAGAGGAGAATAAGAAAGTTAGTGTAGAGTATTATGAGCCGAATCCTGGTGATTCAGTGGTGGGAGTAGTTGTTTCCGGGAATGAAAATAAGCTCGATGTGAATGTGGGTGCAGATTTCTTAGGAACAATGCTGACTAAAGAGGTGTTGCCTTTGTATGACAAGGAGATGGAGCATTTATTGTGTGATGTGGAGAAGGATGTCGAGGACTTTATGGTGCGAGGGAAGATCGGGATAGGGAAGAATGATGAGGTAGTGAGTGAGGATCCAAAGCCAGGAAAACCTGTTGTGGAGCCTGGAACTGTTCTTTTTGCTGAGGTTCTTGGCAGGACTCTTAGTGGCCGGCCGTTGCTTTCAACCAGAAGACTTGTTAGGCGCATTGCTTGGCACCGAGTGAGGCAGGTTCTTTTCTCTCTTTCTCTGTTCTTCATTTTGGAACTTTGAATATATTTTGGCTGAACATGTTATCTAGGAATATGTGTCATGCGATTTATGTAACATAAAGTATACCGCAAGTGTACGGTGTCAAATTTTGTAATATACGAATGGAATTAGAGTATCGAACCCACATGGATTGCAATTTAATTTTATTGCTAAGTACTATAATTGTGTAGTTTCTATTTTATCTAGATAAATGAATTTTTGAATCAATGTTTTAAACTAATCTAAGGATGAATGTGGTGACAAATTCAGCAAAAAAATGCAAGTTAGGAGAATAATCAAGATGAGAAAGCCTATGGTTATGATTTCACCTAACTATCAAATATGATTATCAATTATATAGTTATCTGTAATCAATTTTTCAAAATTTATAAGTAAGAACTCTAATGTAATTCTACCCCCTCTCTCGAGTACCGGGTAAAAATTATACCTAGAAATTAATTTCAATATCCTTATTCCGAATTAAAATTGAAGAATTATCATATTCATGGTTCTTATGTGGAACAAGCTTTAAATGAATTATACTTTCTCTCGAAACCTATAAAACCTAGGTTATGTTATTCTATGATCACGCCTAAATTTCTCTCGAATGACGAAATTTAAAGTATCAAATCATTCAATTAGTGGCCAATTAATTGAAAGTATTAAGAATTAATAACACAAATAAACATGATTGAAAAATATCAAAGAAATAACTACAATAAAATCGAACCATATTCTCAAGTTTAAGTTACATTAAACCATAGATTAGAAGTTTAGTTTATGACGGAAGCCATAAAAATAATCAAATTCAAATAAAACAACATAGAAAACAACATAGAGAAGAGAATAGAAATGCTAGTTTTGGTAGATCTTCAATTTCCTTGGTGATGCTGTTCTTGATTTCTCCTTGATTCCTTGCTGATTGTCTGGTTGAATTCTTGCTCTTGACTCGTTGATTTTTTGTTGAAAAGTGGTCTTTAGGGTTGTATTTATATCATTATAAAGTCTTGGAAGAGTTAAGGTTGGATTGAAATTTAAAAAAAAAGACCAAAATATGCAAAAATTCTTTTTCTCGCCCGGCTGTGGCGCCCACTTGCAGGTGGACAAATCAGCACTACGCATCTTTCAGTACTTTTATCATAACTTTTTCTCCCGATATCCGATTGAGTTGATTCAAAATGCGTTGGAAAGATAACTCAAAGAGCTACAACTTTACTTCAGATAACTTTTTCCCATTCGAACGTTTACTATGTCAAAAATGGGTCTCAATATCCAGATAAAAATCTAGAACATACTTGTGCGGTTGGAAATTGATTTGTGAAAATATTTTATTTACATTTCACTCCTTTTTGACTTCCAATTGCATCCGAATGACTCCTAGCAATCTTCAATTATAGTTTTGTAGTCCGAATCAACTATTGAAAAGTTGCAACTGAGTCCTCAAACTTTGAATTTCATCATTTTCATCGTTATTCCCTTATTTGTTTCAATTTAGCCCTCAATCATAAAGTTTCATCAAACCAACATCAACTTCTCCTTGATTCATATCAATATCACTATTTTCTCAAAGTTTTACACCATTCACACAAATCCACCTAACCTATAAAACAATATTAAAACAAATATTAAAATGTCCTAAAAACTCTTAAAGACAATCAAAATAACAAGTTTAAGAGGCAATAAAACAATGAGTGAACTACACTCATCAATATGAATAGGCAAGGCAATGCTTTCTTATAATACCACTGTGTCGTCTGAGATATGAAGTGGCATGTTAGAGATTTTATGCCTCTAGATTTTGAACATTTGAATAATAAGAAATTGAACAATCGAGGATACAGGTCCTTATCTGAGCAAATAAAAGAATAGTCCTTCAGTCACTTTCACAGGACAACAGCTTGCAGTTGAGACACTTGTTCTTGCTATCAATTCTTTCTGCTGTGAACGGACTTATTGTCATAAGCTAGTCTTTGTCAGGCTCAAAGTGCAGCCACCTTTGAATTTATTTATCACCGACTGATGCATGAAAAAGAGAGCTGGTGTAGCTAGGAAGTTGCTAATTGGTAAGAGTCAGTTCAATTGAACTAAAATTGAAGTTACAAGAATTCAGCACATCTCCATCCCGGTCCCAGATTTCATTGAGGAAAGATGAATGATAAGCAAAATCAATGAAAATGAATTTCCCTGCATATTCTTGAAAAAAAGAGAATAAAATGAAATTTCAATATTTCTTGAATATAATGGAATGTCATGCGAAATAAAGGAAATTAATGTATAAAATGCAAAAATATCTCCCTTAATTATGTTCATCCATAGCCTCGTGTTTCCTCTGGTACCAAAAGCATGTTTTTGGTACTAAAGTTCAAGATCCAAATGGAGCCTACTTGAGGAGTTGATTTTACAAATTGTTAGGCAATCATCGATGCCATACATTTGCAAACTTTGCATTATGTTCACCCTAATTTCCACAGTGACTTTGATTGAATGATGGACATATCAAGGCTACAAAAGAGTCAACTTAAGTTGGTTCATGGAGGCTGTTGGGTTGTTGAACAGCTTTGGTTAAATATTGGATGCTAATGTGGAAATTAACTTATGTGATATGTTCCCCTACTGCTGCTACTGATGAATGAATTGCTGCTGCTGGTGAATCTACTCTAAACGTTACTGATTAATGGATTGGTTAGGTAGTAGATGTATTAACTGGAATGTAAAGGAAATTGAGAAGTGTATTGGTGAAATGGATATATGTATTGAATTGAAGATTGTAAGAACAATTATTATGTAATGAACAATTCGAACAACAAAGGAAGGAAATAACACTCCCAGGCTCTTCGAGAGGCCTGACTCTCCTCACAACACTCTACTTTTCTGCATGCATTCTACAGCCCTCCCTCCATCACATTTATTGGCATTTCTCCCCCAAGACTCAATTCCCTAATTTACCCCTTTGAACTAATTAACTATTAACTACTTGAACTAAAAATGGAATTAATCTGCTGCATTGGTTGTGACCCTGCTGATTATCTCCGTTTTCCTTTATTGGGTGTGTATCATTATGTAAACTAAGTGCTTGTTTGGGAACATTATAATTTAATTATAATTTAAAGTCAAATTAAAACTTTAATTGTAACCGTACATTTCACAGGACCCACAACTACTACTCAATTATCCACCACTCATTTTATCACATTATAATTTCAGCAACTTAAAATTTATCCGAACAAGCACTAAGTTTTCTTTTTTCACTTTTTATCTGTAAGGTTTCTATGGAATTTTTAAGTTCCTGCAATTTTTGGCTGTTGGAGGCTCATCTGTATCTTTCAGTCTTTTTCAAGTCATGTCTTCTTCCTTTGTTGGAGAACTGGTGTATAAGATTGTTCATCTTGTGCAGATTAAGCAGCTCAATGAACCGATAGAGGTTAAAATAACTGAATGGAACACTGGTGGTCTCCTTACAAGAATAGAAGTACCTCTCTCTCTCTCTCTCTCTCTCTCTCTCTCTCTCTCTCTCTCTATATATATATATATATATATATATATAAGAATTTACCTGTCTATATCACTAATCTTTCAACCTTGGTTTTGCAGGGGCTGAGGGCTTTTATTCCAAAAGCTGAATTGATGAATAGAGTTAACAATTTCACACAACTGAAAGAGAATGTATGTCAAAGTGCACTTTTGCATGCCTTATCGTTTTCATGCACTAGTTTTTGTTCCAAGGATAGTGATTATGTTCCATAAATTAGTATAGACATTAGTCATTGGCTGGATAATGCAAAGACATGGCTAAGATTTAATATCTGTATTTTTTCAAATATATAAAAATTAATTAAGCAGGGTTCAAATAACTTCAACTCAGACTATTCCAAATTCATTTAGGGACCATATTGGATTATTTCACCGTCAGAAATTATGTTTGTGGAAGAAGTACCACTGTTGATCTTGTTTCGTGTTTTTTATTGAAATAAGTGGTATCTCATAGAGACAAATGTCACCTTAATTCACATGCACCCATTTATAAGTTATTTCTTGATATGGCAGGTGGGACGACGAATATATGTGCAAATTACCAGAATGAATTCAGATACCAATGACTTGATACTCAGCGAGAAGGAAGCTTGGGTTGGTCTTTCATTATGAATCATCAGTCATCACTTCCTTTTTTATTTGGGGGTTATTATTTTCTTAATGGCTCTTTTCAATATGACTAATTATTGTTTGCTTCTTTCCTTGATGATTTTTGCTTGGCTATACAATGTGACAGGGAATGTTGCATCTTCAAGAAGGAACACTTCTAGAAGGAACTGTTAGGAAAATCTTTCCATATGGTGCTCAGATAAGGATAGGCGATACTAATAGGAGGTAAATTGCTGATTTTGTGGATTATCTTTCATAATTTAGTTTTCCACTTGATGCTGATAAATAATTAATTGCTTGGTTCATTTTTTGTTCTCTTGATAATAAGAGAGCTAGATTAACTTTTTATAGATGTGACAATAAAAAGATTGGTGCTGCAAACAAATAAATCTGCATATTACTTTACTTCCTAATGAAGGTAAGACAAACTGCTAATTTCAATTAAGAGGTAGATAGAATTTAGGCTGTATGATTTATTACATACTACATACTCAAACAATCATAAATAGGAGTACAATCCTATCGATACAAGGAAAAAGAGAGGAAATAATATAAAATCATGAAAAATATTAGTTCCTAATTAATTTAGGATATTGGCTATAGATAGAAATACTTCAATAATTCCTATTCTAACTTTTCAATATCTATCCTCGTCAAGTTGGTCCATCGATTGCACACTTGCCCAACTTGGATGGTTAGAGAATGGCCCACTACTTGAAAATTGTTGCTCGACTCTGATTGTGACTTCAAGTAGTAAAAACCTCCCCTTTTCTATCGATTCCAATCATCATCTTGGTTAGATTGTCCTGTATGAAGGATTACTTGAGGTAGGTAAGAAGCAGAAAATGGAGAGGCATCAATGGTAGTAACCTGAGCAGATATCTTCTTCTTTTTAGCTTGTTTATTTCTTAATTACTCTGGGTAACCATTTAGTTTCCAGCAAACATCAATTATGTGTAAAGCACTGTGGCAGCAGCCGGTAGAAGTAGCTGAAGTTGCTAATTGCTAGTTATTCTTCTGGATAGCCAAAGCCGAAGCCTCAAAGACGACCTTATACCAATAGTAACTTGCCTCCGTACTTCATGACATACTAGTGAGTAGGTCTCTTTTAGTGGAAGAGCAGAGGTAGCCAAAACACAACTACTAACTTGATCCAAGTTGTGGTCAAGACCTACAAGAAACATATAAACCTGATCATCAACTATATGCTCTCTGCTCCTCAATATCGACTGCACGTCATATGATTAGTTTGCTGATAATCAAGTTCCATGAATATGGAGTTAAGGTCATTGTAGTATTTAGCAATAGATTGCCCACCGTAACACCAATGGAACAACTTCTTCAATTCATATACCTGTTAAGAGTCGAAAACATCAAAATAGCTCCTTTTTACTGCATCTCAAACTTTTATACCAGTGCCAAACTGTACAAAATGAGACATCAAGTTGTCACTCATGGAACGTATGAGCCAAAACTTGACTAAAATGTCTTCAACCTCCCATTTATCATAACTCGAATCATTCTCCGGCAATGCAACCTTCCGTCCTGTGATATAGCCTTTTTTCTTTCAACCCACAATATGTATCTCTAGAATTTTAGACCACACATGGTAGTTAGCCCCATCCAATTTAACATGAACAGGTGAGGTTGTATGTTGAATATCAGAGAAGAAGAGACCACTTGCTTTCAGAAAGGGTCTTATCACCTTTGTTGGACATTAGCAGCAACACTATGGAAAATCCGAAAGAGCAGGGGAAGATCTCTAGATTTGAAGAATATCAACCAAGGAAGATCCTTAATCTATCAGACATCTAGGGCTTACCAGATGGCTGGATCAATCAAGATCCGGAATCGGGCAGCTCTAAGAAAGATCGCCGAAGGGTATGTGACAGTAGTAAGAATAGAAGGGTGGCACATAACCCTAGAGCGTAAGAGATGAGTGCGTTGATAAACTCAATTTGTTGGTTTGTATATGGTATTTTGCTGCACAAACGGTAAACCTTTTCCAGTCATTAAGTATGCTGATCAACCAAAGCAAGACTAAACTTGTAACCACCTATAATCAGTTGGGGAAGTTAATGTGGAGCTAACTCTCGGTCTCAAATTTCTAAATTTGGTTGATGCTCTTCGCCTCCTTATCGTTTCTTTCAAAGATTATGCATAAAAAATAAAATGTATTGACAATAGATAATTGACAGAGGAACCTAGCTGTGTCCTCTTTGTGGATTACTAGAATAACTACCTCGTCCTTTTACCCTTTTGTAGTGGATTGCTGCATATTTCAAACATCACCAAAGGCAGAATTACTTCTGTTACTGACCTATTAGCACTTGACGAGAAGGTTAAAGTTCTGGTTGTGAAGTCAATGTTTCCTGACAAAATTTCTCTCAGGTACACTGATGCTCTCTTATTCGATTGCTTTGCAAATGACGCTATTTTACTTGATACGTTGTTCAGAACAGATAATTAATTGGCTGTTAAAAGTTTTTGGATTCTTTAAATAGATGGAGGATATGTTGAGAACAGCACAAGTTTGTTAGTGATAATTAATTGTAAATACTCTCTTTCAGAAGGGAGGTGGGGTTTTCGACTTCCCCTTGTGCTTGGAATTTGATTCTCTCTTGTTACGTACTTTTAAGAAATCCCATTTTGCAGATATTTTTTCAAATGTGGATGTCATGAGATTTATTGGAGTATTTGGGGCATTTTATTTGCGGTTTCCTAAATGTAACCCTCTCCATGAATTTATCTTTACAGAGTTAACTGAACGATCAAAAAGTATTTTATGTCGTGACTGTTTCTCTTGCTGATTCGAAGTAGCTGCTACACGAGTGCTAAATTTCTAATTCAATCTCATTCTTATGGCACGTAGCATCGCTGACCTCGAAAGTGAGCCGGGTCTATTTTTATCAAACAAGGAGGTACTTAGTATTAAGAAATCCATTTCACTTCCTCGTTTTATTTTCCATATCTATGATACAAAGATCTCTATTGCATGAAAGCTATGAGTGTTCATCTTGCATTTTGCTTTTTGTTTGTTGCAGAAAGTATTTTCTGAAGCGGAAGCAATGGCCAAAAAGTACAGGCAAAAGATTTTAGCCGTTTCAGCTCCCGGCAAAGTGGAAGCCCTTCCCACTGATGGCTTACCCTTTGAAAATGAAGAAACTCTGTATGCTAACTGGAAATGGTTCAAATTTGAAAGAGACGACGAAAGAAATCCATGATGATGGCATTTGAAAAGGAAAGGGAATTAAAACTGGAAAGGAGGATTTGGACCATTTAGTCGTGCTTCTTCCTATCCGACTGCTACATGCTGAAAGGAATTCATCTTCTACGCGAAACCCTTCACTTCAATGAACAAGGTAATTTCGATTCTTCTTGCAGTTGGCACTTACTGCATTTTGGATTGTGCACCATCCAAATTGGCCAGGGTCATTTGCCTTCACTTCGCTAATTTAACTTGAATACGGTCCATACCAACATTGACTCATTTTGTTCTGTATGAAACAAGAAATCCAATGTTTCACTAAAATTTTGAACTTGTGTTCTAAAGTTTAGTTTACTCGAAAACATTTGTACAATCCAACTGTGATGCATGTTTATGTTATGTTGATCATAAGGGCGTCGACCTGCTGCATTTATAATTCTAGATTGGTAATTATTCTTGGAATTGAAGTTTAGCTATGCCAAAAGTTTCCATGTTTTTCTATATTCTTTCCCCGTTTCACTATTGGAGTACTGTGGAAATCTTATAAAACTAAAAAAAAAATGGTAAGGGTGCGTTTGGTTTGCATTTTTTTTTATTTTTTTTTTCAGTTTAGAATTCATTTTTTGTTTTTTTTTTTGTTTTGAGGGATTATTTTAAGATTGCAAAAAACGCGTTTGGTTTGTTATTCCGAAAAACTGTTTCTCAAAACAAAAAACTAGAAAACGAATTTGGTTTAAAAAATTTAGAAATAGTTTTATGACATTTTTTTTCAATTAATTTGATTATTTAGTAAAACATATCAATTTTATGCTTATATGTGATTATTTAGTTTTATGTGTATTTGTATTTGGGTAGGTTTTGTGTGATTTTATTAATTATTTTAGTTTGAGAAATGTTGAGTTTATTTTCCTTGTTTTGAGTAATGAAAACACTCAAAACGTCAAAAAGTCTTTTTGAGTTTTATGTTGTAAAATTTTCCTTGTTTTTGAAAACTCATTTTTGAAATAATATACCAAACACGTTTTGATTGTTTTAGAAAACTGAAATCTGGAACTTGCCTCAAAATGGCAAACCAAACATACTCTAAATGTCACTCCCCCTTTCCTCCTCGTGCTATTCACGCTATCATACTCGTACCATTCAACGATGGCTTGAGTCCTACTAAGCTGCTTACTTCATATAAACCTTGTCTACAAAGCAAGGGTGTTAAGCTTCTTGCATATGCAAACGAGAATGGGCAACAAGGGTGCCCTTAGCGGCATTGAGATTACCATAACGAGAAGGATTACGGGCTCACTACTTCTAGAACTGGCACTGGCTGGTTTACTAGCTACACAAATAGGGAACAGATCTTTTTAAAAGGCGAAAAAAGGGCAATAAAGAGTAGACGGACAAAATTCGTAAAATATTTTTAACATGGTAAAGCTCAAGGAAGTCGATATGTTCATATATCATCATCGTTAGTACGCGTAAACCAGGTCGAAAATATTAAGAATGTTATCTAGTGGTTGGAATCTTGCATGGATTACGGAATTCACAATGACTTTATTTACACAAGTTGAAACTTGAATATTACTTCATAAGAATGTGACAATTAAATCTCTTGGCTCGAAGTGAGAAAATTAGGATAAAACAATGGTGGATTCTTGGGTCCCACCTAACCTAATGTATATGAATTTCCGCAGACACATTGTGTGTGTAATTATATGTATGTTGGATGGAATCCAGTAGTGGAGAGTCACACCCTACGCTAGTGTCATTAGGTTGGGGGTTCAATGCATCTTGAACTGATTAAATTAGCTAAAAAGGCTATGTCTAATTTAGGCTATTAGTGGTAAGATTAATTCATTATATATGAATTTCATATAAAGGATGATTCCGAGCCTCATACGATCGATGTTGTCAATTTAAAGTTCAAACGAACGATCGAATTTTAGGATTGTTATGTTTAAACGAGTCACTATTTTACGAAGATGGTCAAATGAGACACTATAATATGGAGTTTTCATTCTTGTTACTCGGATGGGGAGCTAGCTGGACCACCTTAATTAATATTTCTAAATTTCCTCTTTATTAAATGTTTTGAGTTTTCCTTACACAAAAATGCCCATAATACTGAGGACCCATGCAAAATAATTTTTATTTTTTTTTAATATTGTAATTTTTATTTCTTAACTTAAAAGCCAAAACAAGATCAAGAGTTTTTGGCACGGACTGATTGTTTATATTGATTTAATATAATACTTCTATGCTTCAAAAATAAATTCTAAATTGTAGAATAAATTTTCTTGTTTAACTCTCATTTTTGTTGATTATTTTTGTATACGTATATTCAAATATAAATATGGGTGAGAATTAAAATTAGGTTCTGGAGTTGAAACCGAGATTCACATCAGAATCTAAGAACTCGGGATCATACTTCAATCTCAAAACTGACTAGTTCGCTCAGATTCAAGATTGTTTTAAATAAAGATGAATTTCATAGAGAGATAGGACGTGAAGATGAAAGTTGGTGCCTAAAATTTAAAATAAAAATCGATTTTCTCTTCCAAAATTGTTGGCCCAATGTGAATAAATTGTGCTTGAATAATCACTTTATATGAATGCTAACGTGAAACTTAATCCATTATTAATCAATATTCCACACTATTTTGTAGATGCATCTGAAATTATGCACTTATTATTAATACTTCAACCTTAAGAAATGCTTTGACTTCTTTCCAAACTTTTTTTACTGCCAAAATTTCATTATTTTGATTGAGATTTGATAACGCCATTTTAAGGGGATTATGTTACAATTTTTTTGACTTGATAATTAATTAATCCTATTGGAAAGGTAACTTTAGACCCAAAAAATGTAAATTTATTATTTTTGTTTGACAATAAATAAGTATAATAGTTTGTTCAAACTATAACGATTATTGATAAGTACGATGCCAAATGTGATTTTACAGATAATCAAAGTAGGTGTTCGGAAGTGCATTTACGTTGTACATACTTATTTTTGCATGTTTTATGATTATTATAGGAGAAAACACGATATTGGATGAGAAATGATGAAAAGGAACGAGTTTGAATAAAAAATGATTGAATTTGGAAGAATTCGGGGGCCAATATGTCAAGTTCCCTTGATTAAATTAACACAATTGATAACCTCAAAATCATAGAGAATGTATCCAAATAACATGTAAGGAAAAAAATTCCGCGTACAAGAAAAACGACATATATAAACAAGTTTACAAACTTCTACAAAAATGAATCCGGACATAGACCCCCTCATTTGTTGTAGATTAAAATCAGATTTTTAGTAGATTTTGATAAAAAAAAATTTGATGAAATGCGTGGTTGAAAAGTTGTGGATCCCAAAAAATATATGGCTAAAATTAATTATTGACTTTGACTTGAGATTAAAATCAGATTTTAATCATAAACAAACATGGGCTAAATTTGAATTTTTTTTACATAATCTCCAAAAAAAAAAAAAAAAGGTATTCAANGCGTGGTTGAAAAGTTGTGGATCCCAAAAAATATATGGCTAAAATTAATTATTGACTTTGACTTGAGATTAAAATCAGATTTTAATCATAAACAAACATGGGCTAAATTTGAATTTTTTTTACATAATCTCCAAAAAAAAAAAAAAAAAAGTTAAAAACTTACTTAAACCCTAGCAAAACCCTAGTAGTTAATTTTGCCCTAAAATATTCATATATATATATCTCTCATGTGACTGCAATTTTTCTTAGCCCTACTCCCGAAACACACCCACCAGCCCTTCCTCGATAACAAAAAACACACTGTCTTACTTATTTTTACCATTCCATCAATAGACAGTAAAATAATGACTTATTTCAACTTTTAACTTAAAAAAAAAACCCTCCTATTAATTTTTCCTCTTTATGCACGCCCTTCCTTAACACTTAGTAGTTTAGACCACATAATTTTTTCCATAAGTAATTATTTTTAAGTACTACTTTTGCTTTTCACAATCCCCTAAGCTGCCTCACTCCTATTATCATCAAACTCTACTTCTCCCAATGCATTTATGCTACATATTTTTCATGGAGTACGTACTGACTCTGAAAACTTTGAAATTTATCCCTCTAATTGCTGGAAATTGTTCATTGACAAAAAGATCCTTGTCTTTGAATAGGAATGAACTTCATGCAAAGGATGTTATAGTCATTGAATGTGACCTACCTCGTATTATACTATGAAAGTCGATCACATGTATATATTTAGATATTGTCTTCAATA
>CAIGRT010138034.1:0-15804 GCA_903798405.1 Fraxinus platypoda
ATGAGCATACTAGGATTAGGATGTCTCCCAAAAAAAGTCACTCAATTTGGGAAAAAACAGGAAAATACCAAGGGGGGCTTTTGTATCTTGAAAAGTAATGAGCATACTAGGATTAGGATGTCTCCCAAAAAAAGTCACTCAATTTGGGAAAAAACAGGAAAATACCAAGGGGGGCTTTTGTATCTTGAAAAGTAATTTAGGACATTACATATTGTTATTTGATTACAGCTTAAAAGTACAAAGATCAGGTCTAAACATGACAGACATGGTATAATTTAATGGACAAAGTTTAATACGATCTTAATTTTTTTGAATCTTTAATATTATTCACTATTATAATATCGTCTATCTTACCAAACAAAGGCATTTACTATCCATGATGGTTTGTCATGAATGCTAAGGTATGTCATCATTCATATCCACTGCCGAGATAGGAATGCATGAAATATAACCTGGTATGGCCAGCTGTTTTGACTTTTGAGTATATGAATTGTTTTAAAATGTCAAATCTTATTAAAAATAGTAGAGTTTGATTAATATTCTCATATATAATCGACATGGGATTTATTCAATAACACGCCTCCTCAAGACCGTGACTGATTTCTGATTGCTCGTCCAATGATACTACATGCACATCATCTTTTACACTTTGCCATGTGGTAACACTATTGGACAGTTTAAAAATAAATAATTTTCCTTCCAATCTTTTTTTAACATCACATCAAATGTCAAACTATGAGCATACATCTAGCATTTTTGTTGCTCGTCTAAGCAATAAATAGATCTAGTGACTCTATTTCACACTATAAGCTCTGATATTTTAGCTTCAATTTTAAAAAGTCAACTCTGTTAAGAGAAGAAGATCTTACACCATTTATTGACTCATTTTTGTTCCATCCATCATTCACACTTATGGCATCTCTCCATATGCTGCCCTCAGTAGAAGATCTTACACCATTTATTTTGATAGTGCTCATCATACAAAATTTCTTTCTCAGGTATCAAAGGGTTATATTTATTGACTACGTCTATTTATAATATATTAAATATCAAATCAAATGAGAATCATTTTTTGGGCGATTCTAACTTCACTATAATTCAATTATTTCAATAATATCTTACTTTTCATTTTTTAATATGTATTTAATTTATTTAATCATTTACTCACCATTAATATACATATACATTTGTCATGTTTATTTCACCTGTGTGTTTTCTTCATTAATGTATGAATTTCATCTTATTAATTCTCAATTAATTAGCATTTACATGCATTTAATTATTATCCACTTCATTTATGCATTCCAGTGTTATTAATTCTAGTTATAAGTTAATTAGAATTTTACATTAAAGAATCTATTTCATTATTCACGTTCATGCATGCTAATCAACAACTAATTTTACTTAATTGAAAATTAAATAAATGATTTATCATTCATCATCACGTATAATTTCTTGATATTAATTCTAAATTAATTAACATTTACGCATATTCAAATATTACTTTTACAGTACTTATAAAACATTGCATAATAACATGCCACACATGTTCAAAATTGACTAGTATAATAAAGTGAGCCATGGATATTAGAGTTTTTAATATTTTATCAACGAAAAAGACACGAGTGAACTATTTTACTTGTAATGGAATTTTTGTTTATAAATGATTTTTTATTGTTTATAAATGATTTTTTAATTAAGTAACATAATTTTTAATTTTGAGTTACTCTTTAATTATAAGTGAATTTTTTAGTATTTATTTATTTTTAAGTAGATGTATTCATTTTAATTAGCTACATTTTTCCCTAATTCATTAATACGGTCTAAACCAAGCTCATATAATGTATTAATTTCATATGATTGATTAAAAGAGAATAAACAACCAAGATTAATTTCATCTGTGTAATAATTACACCTAACGCCGAATAAAAATCAAATTAAATTTTATTATTAGTGCGCGTTTGAAAAGTGATTAAATTACAATCAATTCTGATCGAATATAATTTTTCTTCACACAATTCGTAGAACTACAACCGCTACCTACTTATTATTCACACATTTTGTAAATTATACATGTTTTGATTACTTAATTTTAAAAATTTACTCTTCCCAAACATGCAATTGTGTCAAGCTGCAATGCTCCTGATCCTAATATATGTATAATAGTTGATCCTCAAACTTTGTTAGATTTAAAATTTTATTACAATTCAGTCACTGAATTTACCTTCATCAACATCCAAGAAAAGCTGTTTCTCTACATTTTCCGCTGCACATCGAACCGGACACAAGATAATGGAAGTGTTGTGGGTAGACACTTGAGTGTGCTGCACGGAAACATTTTTAGATTTCTATCTCTAGATGTTCGCTACATTTGGTGACATGAATCTTAGCTAAGAAACGCAGCACAAACCGAACATAAAGCTTATTGAAGGAACATCGTCTTCTTCCGGGATGAGCACTTCTTGAATATTTTGTGTATGGGGGCAAGACTTTCTCAGCCTTCAGATCATTTATCTGCATCCACATTGTCCACTGCTACTGTCACACCAACTTCGGCAGGCCGTATAACTCGGTCATGGAGCATGTATCCAGCCTGCATCAGGAACATAAAGAATCAGGTTCAGGTTAATATTAAAATTAAGTCATTTAATTCCCACATAAAAAATAAGTATTTAAAATACCCAGCAAAGTTATTTTCAGGTCAGAATCATAAAACTAGAAGAAATCTCAATTCACGAAGAGAATTCAACTAAACGAAGACTACGATAGCAAGAGAATGATAAAATTTGAGCTAGACGTCGATTGTAGTTCATGGATTTTGATTGCTGAAGGATCAAATATTATAAAAATGGAGGAAAAATCACCCAACTACAAAAAAAAAATAGAAAAATAGAAAAATACACACATACATACGAGCTCTATCTTGATCCCAACCATAGAATTCATCCTCCAAACAAATAAAGGAAAGTCAGCATCCAAGACGAAGCTTATGCAAAAAACTGTATCCAACTGTTTATTTTATGTAATAAAATAATTCTCTACTTTTTAGATTTAGCCCCTGGGACCAAACAGGGGCTTATTAAGACCACTGTAAGTAAGAGGTATACAAACTGGCAAATGTGCATACCTTTAGAACAACTGCGACATGGTTTGCTGGCTTCGAAGCATCTGGTACTTGGAAAACAGCATTATGCCTGTTCGGATCAAATTCTTCATTCATAACATCATATTTCTCTACTCCAAACTTTTTGAATGCCTGCAGATAACAAGCATGTGATTTCACCGGTAAACAAATGTTGATCACAAGGCTTCTCACCATACAACTCGATTACATGATACAACAACTTGCGAGGAAACACTAGAATCCAATCAGTATGTCAGATCAACCACGTTAGAAATGCATCTGAAGAAGATGAAGATAACCAAAACAGTTTGATTACGACACTTGTGTTTGCAGTACCAGTGCCAATTGAGCATTAGCAGACAACGTGCACACTCTCGAGTCTTGGTACAAGATGGTACAACTATTTTAATCTTCCATCGAAATTTATCCATGCAAAAGCATGCCTGGTAACTTTTCATTACATATTCTCATGATCAATTCTCTGCCAAGCAAATTAGCATGACGCATATCTTTATGGGCTCTTACTTCTAACTATTATTATTCACCCTGTCTTCACAAATTACAAATAGATCAACACTTTTTACTGGTTTGTATGATTATTTGTGTGTGCATCTATTCATAAACGGAAGAATTCAGAAATGTGATTCATGTCTCTATGCCATTCTGATAAAGAAGCAATCATCTTATCATGATATATTACAAGTATCATGACTTATATCTTTTGTCAATATATAGTTAGAAATACAAGTGACTATTTATAAAAATGTCGACCATTTGTGCTAACAAATCCTGTTGGTACCCAAGATATGCATGTACCAGTGCTAGGATGAACCCAAAGGTGATCCGCGAAATTTGCTACTCTGATTTTTATAAATTTGAGTGTTAACATATTAGTCTGCCTAAAATATAGTATTATCAGAAGGTCACACATGATAAGGAAAGAAAGAGGATATGGCTAAGACCCAAAATATAATACCTCTATTAGTTGTTTTTCAGTCATTTCAACACCTTCAAGAAGTGTTTTAAGTTGTGAAACGGCTCCAGCAGCATCATTGGAAGTTTCGATCTTCGAAAAGCTCTCTTTTGCAGCAGATGAAGCCCTACCCAAGTTATCCGCCACATCCAAAAGTCTCTTTGCAAAATTCTGCAGCGAAATTCAAAATTTCAAATTAATACTTGAGTAAGAATCAAACAAATGGCACAATGAACTGAAAGGATAATAAGGAGGAGCCTGTATGTCCCCCTGACAGCATTAATATTAACTGAAATACAAATCCATAAACCTGAATGGCGAATTTCTTAGCATTGTCTGCTTCACGTTTAGTACGGTCCTTCACATTCTCCATCTCTGCAAGAGTCCTCAGAACCTTATCCTTCATTTGCTCATGCTCCATCTGCTTGACTTTCAGAAGTTCTTCCTTCTCAGCAAGAAGTTTCATCAGGTCATCTCTTGAAAGGTCACTCACCGAATCTGAATCTGAATCTGAATCAGAAAAACCAATTCTTTTAGTTCCTCTCTTCCTCCTCTTCGGAGATCCAGACGTGTAAGATGGAGGTTTCATGTTAAGACCTGATTCATCTTTCTCGTCTGAAACAGATGCCTCTGACTGATCAGGAACATCGACAGCAGCAGCATTAGCACCGTCATCTCTCTTATTTTCTTGTTTGTTTTCAGATTCAGCATTTTCCTTCTCATTGGGATGTGGGGATGCAGATGATGAGAATCCAAACCACTGAAAGGTGGATGAATTTAGAGTTGAATGACCTAGCAGAGACACCTGAACAGAGACCATCTAAATTAGAAAAAGCAAGGACTTAGTACTCATTCTTTGATAAGCAACAATTTCATTGTATTAGAGTAAGAAAGAAAAAAGACTAAAGGAAACTTCAGAACAGGTGCTGGTGGTTGATTCTGTACAGATTCCACCCAAGCAGACACCAGACGTTTATCCTCTATGCAAACTAGCCAAACCGACAATACATTACGTTATTGGACGAGGAACAAACTCACATCAAGAAAATTGAACCCCGTCCATGTCCAGAATAAAAATCAATGAACAGAGAGCAAAATGCCAACATATTTTGAAAAAAAAAAAGGTGAACAAAGGTAGGACCAATATCAAAGTCTCAAAACTGGAATGTTTTTAATCCAGTAGTCGCTGGAGATATACAACTTTACAGCAACCTAAACCTCCACCAAAACTACGGAGTACGGACTAAAAGTCTAAAACCTTACAATTGATAATTTTCACCAAATTACCCAAATTGCGAACAAGAAGCTCAAATAAACTTGTTTTGAAATAACAGGGAGAATAAAAACTCAACAAAGTATGGAACATTCACTTTCATTTAGCACCGTAATCACCAAAACTCAGCAAAGCTCAAATAGTTATACGAAATCGCGATTCGAATCTCAAAATTATACCACAATATCTTCTCTAGAGAAAAAAATCAACCCACCAAATTAGGAAATGGAACTATATCTGCAGACTGTCATACTGTATAGGGAAAAAAAATAGCGGTACCTTTTCCTGAGATCCCGGGGGGGAGAGGAATTGTTTCGAGCTAATCCGAAAGCACATCTGGTCATGGCGAGCGCAGACGCGTTGCGAGCTGCGGCACTGAGTCCACACGGTCCTGGAAAACCGACTCGTTATTCTGCCAAACGACATGGCTGCGAGGCCTGGATTATGGCGGTAAATGAATGAAGAAGAAGACAGGGTTTTTGGAGGGCTTACTGTAATTATGAAATAAAAATAGGGGTAATATCGTCTCTATAAATTACAGATGCAGTGAACAGGGTTAGAAGTTCCCAAAAACTTGTAACATGAATTTGAAGGATTAATGGCAGAAAATTCCCCTAAAAACTTTTTCATTTTGCGATTTGTCTCCAATCTATTGAAAAATCGCAAAAATTCCCCGTATTTGAAATATTTTGTGAAAAATACAACTATTTTTGTGTGAAAAACTCTCCAACCGTCCAATTCCATTAATTTGACCATTAAAAATAGTAAAAATTGTCAAAATTAAAAAAATAGTTGCAATTGTGGTCTAAAACTTTATTTATTTATTTTTTTGCAAATTACGCCAAAATCTTTTATTTGCACAACTCTCAATCTCAAACCTATAAAACTTATCTTATTCCCCACTCTCACCACATCATACCACTCACTACCACGAGAAGCAGCGAATCCTGTAACATCTTTTAATAATGCTGCCCATTATTACCATGAGAAGCAAAAAGATCGAATTGCTCATCACCCTTCTTTGTCCTCCCTTACCTCCGACGTGCAGCCTCAAGTAGGTAGCTAGACAAAAGAAGCCCTCTTAGAGTTCTAGAAGAGCACCAAAACACTCGTCGCCTTCTACCATTTTGTTGCTCGTGCAAAGCCAAAACTTGAGTCCGAGCCTGTGCCTAAAAACTAGCCACAAGTTGAAAATCAAATTACATAGGTCGGATCGACTGAGCATAGTCCACCTTACACCTTTATACATTGCAAGAAACGGGTCTAAAAAAGGCAGCAGCACAACCCACTGACGACTTTGCCACCTTCAAACTTGCCCATTGTTGCCCAACCTAGACATTAATGTTTTGCTACTCACTCAAACATCACAAAAACAGGAATCTAACCCATGATTTACAACCCAGCCAATGGATTTAGGTCTCAAAGACTAGGGGAGAAATTTTCCTTATGTCGCGATAATAGCACCCCAAATTTTGTCAAAACTAGGGAGAAATGGCGAACAACTAGGGATGATATCTTCTTCGGTTTTCATCCTAACTCTCGTCAGAATCCCTCCTTATTGGTGGAAGTTGTGTGGGATTGCTCAACTGGGGTGGGATGTGGTGGGAGTGGGAGTGGGGAAAAAGAAAAAATTTTAAAAGTTTGGAATTGTGAGTTGTGCAAATAAAAGATTTTGACGTAATTTGAAAAAAAAAAAGGTTGAAGACCACACAATTGCAATTTTTTTACTATTTTTAACAATTAAACTAACGGAATTGGACGGTATGGAGTTTCTCGCACAAAAAAAGGTTGTATTTCGCACAAAAAGTTTCAAATATATGGATTTTCTATGATTTCCAATAGGTATGGGTATATCGCAAATGAAAAAGTTCATAGGGAGTTTTTTGCTATTAATTCAATTCTTATTGAGCAAACTAACGATTCGATTTTATATTCTTTTATTTTTCAGCCCCAAAATATATCATTAGTATATAAATTTATTTGAACACATCAAAGGTGCACCAGTGGTCTAGTGGTAGAATAGTACCCTGCCACGGTACAGACCCGGGTTCGATTCCCGGCTGGTGCATTAAATAAAAGGAGGCAGTGATGATTTGTCTTGTGCGAAAGTGGTGACTTTGGGGTCTCCACATACGTCTGACATATGGATGAAAATAATGCGCAATCTGAGCCCTCCTGCATTTGATTTTTATTTCGTCGATGTACATATAATTTTTATTAACGAAGGGAAATTCGTGCAAATATATATGGCAAAGTTGATAGAATGAAAGTAGATTGCTTTTATAGTAGTCTCAACTTCTTTATGACGAAAGTTAATTAATACATAATGTCTATACTTTTCACTATTATTATTGAAAACTTCTTTACTTTTCATTTTTTTTTTAATATTTTCACCCTTAATTACACATTTGATTGCACAAAAGGCCTTTTTCATCCAATTTCTCTGTTAAGTGAAGGGCATTCTCGACATTTTTTCTCTTTTTTCTCCATTTGAACTCATTTTTTCCTCTATTTCTTCACTAAGAATTTATATTCTTTAGCGTGTTGTCTATAATATTCTACCGAACCATTCAAAAACCAAGAATTTTGACAGAAATGACTAGAATTCTTGGGGTTTTCAATAGATAGAGATGACTTGAAAGTAGAAATCAAACTCCTCGTCATTACGTGTATAATATAAGTTCTATTGAATGACACTTTTAACATACAAAAACTCTAAAATAGCAGAGAGAAGAAATGACAGAATCCAATTGATCTTGAAGCTTTTGATCAACCTCAAAAGCAAAAGGCGTCGTACTTTAGCAAATAATACCCCATATGTTCGGCCTCCATGCTAGCAGCCGTTATCAATTGCTTTCCTAGTAGTCTCCAATCGAGTTCAATTTGGTATGAAAGTAATGAGACTTACAATAGAGCCATGTTTGGCCCTCATTTTTTAAATCTTATTTTTCTCAAAACTCATTTTCAATCATGGACTTATAACTTTTATCAACTTTTTAATCATACATTTCATGAACTTTGATCAAAACCCACTAAAAATCTGGTTTTTAACTAATTCACAAGGGGGCTAAATGAAAAAAACCAAGATGTATAGCACAACTTGTACAAATTTGCCACTAGAAGCCTCAAATAATATAATTATATTATGGTATAAAATACAAATGACAATGAATAAAAATGAGCTACACTCACTGAAAAGCATTGATTCATCCCTAATAGTATGGATTCCTGAAATTCTTTTAACAGTTCAGGGATGTCATATCCAAGCATGTCATCAACAGCTTGTATCAGTTTAGGTTTCAAAATGTCTGCCTTGGCTCTGAAAAGCATTTGTTCATCCCTAGTCATATGGATTCCGGAAATTGTTTAAAAGTTCGGGGATGTCATATCCGAGCATGTCATCGACAGCTTGTATCATTTTAGGCTTCAACTTTTCAAACTTATCAATGCTATATCCACTCAAAACCTCCTTGAAGTGTTCGACATGAGGGAAATCCCCAGCCGGTAGATGGTGTTCCCTCTGAACCTGTATAGCCGAGAAGCCAAAACATATTGATTATACTCTATGCATATATCACATCGGCGTGCTTACATAATGTAAAGAAGTGCAGATGCCTCGGTGTGTTGAGGGAGAGAAAAAAGAACCTTTGCAAATTCATCAGCCAGATTATCAATGAGTCTCTGCTGAGTCTTAGCTTTGCCCATCATTGCAGGCATCTCCCTTTTCAGATGACTGATAATATAAGCATGTATCTTGGCGGCCCTAGCACGCTTTACAAATTCATTTATCTGCATAAGAAAGAAAATTAGAATCTGTTTTACCTCGTTTTACATGACAAAACATGATAAACTGCTACACATATAAAAGAACTCCATAACATGATGATCTGAGACTCACACGACGATCACAAGCCTTCTTTGGTATGTCTTTCAAATCTGTTAGAAGGTTGTCCTGTTCTTTCTCAAAAAGTTCTTTCCCAATTGGACCAGCTGCAGCGTTGTTAATAGGCTTGTCATTAAAAGATCTGTCAAGCCAACAGAAGAGTCATTTTTAAGAATAAAAAATGGAAGAAGAAAAATAGAAAAGATAATTAATAGTGATAGAGGAAAGGAGAGAGTAGGAGCAGCAGCAGCAGAGGAGAAAAATATTGAAAACACTGATAGAGATAGTTTCAAATCAGACTTAGGGGTCCACATTAAAAATAAGCCAAAATATATCACAGATTTGGAGCTTCATTTTTAGCGTAAGCCACCCCAAACATGCTTTTAACCTTAACAGACCTCAACTACTTGGAATGAGGTTTCATTAAAAGAACCTGATTTTAGAATACATATAATGTTTATTACAATTTTCTTAGATATAAAGCTGAAATTCACTTTTTACTTTTCAATATCGAATATTCATCAAAATGAATTATCAGAACAATATTTTACTAATAAAAAGATTATTATAGTCTAAAGAAATAATGAACTTAAGCATATAAAAACATGTACGAGGTGGTGTCTGCATATTCATTATATCAAATTTTACATCCACACTCAAGTGCATTGGAGCAGATGGAAAGAAGCAAGCCATATTCTTAAGAAGTCATCAAATGAGGAAGAGTAACACGAGTGGATGCAGCTATGATGTAAGGTAAGATCCCTTCTTCTCCAACATGGGTATAACTGAGAGTTTTTGGTATGTAAATACAAGAGCTGTGTCCTGTCTTTCAAATCTGTAACTGGTCAAGTTTTTGGCCCTAGGCTTCCAATCCGAGCCTGATCAAAATTCTAACCTCCAAAGCCAATATGGCTTGTAATCGAGTGAGATTTTTAACTTCAAAATAGTGCTATATTAAAAGAAAAAATTAGCACTTAATACTGAT
The DNA here is from genome assembly GCA_903798405.1 of Fraxinus platypoda. Lineage (NCBI taxonomy): Eukaryota > Viridiplantae > Streptophyta > Magnoliopsida > Lamiales > Oleaceae > Fraxinus > Fraxinus platypoda. The sequence continues at coordinate 10,239 of CAIGRT010138034.1, forward strand.
TACACAATAAACATGTACAATTGAGCATACCCAATATAAACACGCATGACCTCAGGAGTATTCAGCACTTTGCCCAAGGACCACATTAACGCTCCATATACTCGCATAAGCTGTAATTGGTGGCCAATTAGTAGAATTAAATAACTTGAACATAAGTGATTTTCCTTGTGATGGTTGAGGAGTAACGAACAAAAAGAGGTGCATAAGAAACAACAAAACAATTCAATTCCTCTTACTTGCTGTGTATCAACTTGGTCCGCCTTGTTCAAAACCACACGTATTTTATCATCGTGACCTCGCAAAGATGCAATGACGCGTCTGAATTCATCACTTATATCAAGTTTGTGGGGATCAAACAAAAGCAGGATGAGATCGCACTTTGCAGCAAACCAAGATGTTACACCAGTAAAGTCATAGCTTCTTTGAGTTCGTTGTTTTTCTCCTGATAACACTCCAGGAGTATCCACAAAAGTAATATGTTCCAGCAGCTTTTAGAATTCAAAATACGAATAAACTTTAGCAGGTACAAAAGAAAGCTAAGAATTTTCTCCTGACGCTCTTAAGAAGTCAATTAAAACAAAGTCCCCAACTCACAGGATGTGGCATTTGAGAACACTCGAATTTTGACAGAAATGCAGTTCCAAAATTTGTCAGACCGCTAAATGGCATATCCGCTTGAACAGCAATTGTATTCCCTGGAACACTTCTTTCATCTGGTCCATTCTGTATCAAAAACAATTCAGTAGCGAACACTGGCAGACCAAAAGATAAATTTACCAGCAGAAGCATGAAGAGAGAGAATAAAAAAGAACAATGTGATAGGTACCAACACAGATTATGAAGCAAGAGAACAGAAACTGAATTTGTAATTGAGTTACTGAAGGAACTGGAAAGGAATTACAAGGTTGATGAGCATTCTAGAGGCTCATCTCTCTCCCGACTTGTCCCCAAATTCACCACGCCCTCACAGGCTACCCATCCCTTTACCAAGAGAATCATTTTAAAATATCAAATCACATGTAGTATATAGAGTGGAATCAAATATCAAAAAGACAAAAGTCCAGATGATTTTTTCTAAGTTATTGGAACTTATTCATGATTAGTTGCATGATAAGGCATTCAAAATAAGAAAGAAAAATCCGAAAGTACCATGACAACAACAAATCTATCTGTTGTAGGCTCTGGTCCAATGTGAGCTCCTGTGAAAAATAATGACATAAAAATGACAACCTAGTTAATGAAAAGAAAAAAAAAAGATACATGATCCCATCCAAGCAATTGTTTATAAGAACGGGAAGAGAGCTGTTAACATACCTGGATAACTAGTTTTGAGCAAATGTTTAATAAATGTTGTCTTCCCAGTGGAGTACTGACCCAAAAGCATCACCATTGGTTTAGCATCAAAATCACAATTTGCCTTCGAGCACAATACATTAATAGAGAGTTAGCCAACTGTGAAGCATCAAAATCACTATTTGCCTTCCAACGAACAATGCAATAACAGAGAGTTAGCCAACTACAAATAAATTTTTATGACAATAGATCATCAACGTTAGAAAAGGAAAATTATGATCAAATTCTATCTACCTGAGACTTCCCTGAATGAAGGAAAATGCAATACTTACCAGTAAGGGCGAAACAAAATCATTAAATTGGTAAGTAACTTCTAGCGGCTTCAGCTTCTGAACATACAATCTTTTCAAACCATCAATTATCGAGGTAACAGAGGCCAAGGATACCTGACACAGTAATTGAGAAGGAATCAAAGAGATTAAAAAAAAAAAAAAAAAACACACACACACACACACAAAGTTACATCTAGGAAATGCATAATAAAACAGGTGGAAAGAAGGGTAACACGAATGGAAAAATTAAGTAATTAACCAAGGGGAAGTACACATTCAAAATTGAACACCTGACATATTGAAATTCTAAACTTGCTGTCAGTTTTCTTTTAAAAAATGCATGAAATCAAATGAGGGAGCTCACAAGAACTATGAACTCAAGAAATCGGAACNTGAAATTCTAAACTTGCTGTCAGTTTTCTTTTAAAAAATGCATGAAATCAAATGAGGGAGCTCACAAGAACTATGAACTCAAGAAATCGGAACAATAAGAGAGAGTTTATAAGTGTCGAGATATTTATGTTAGAAACAACTCATTCTGTCATTTAATACCAGGTCTATATCAACAAAACCCTGCTGACGCTCAAAACAAACAAAGCAAAATCGTTACTAAGGATGATAATATAGCCTAAAATAAGGAATTGATAGAAGTTTTGATGGATAAAGGTATCAATGCAAACAAAAGAAGGTTAAATTTTCCAATTACATGCCAGCTTACCTTCTTTGCAGATTTCGAAGAAGTAAACCAATTAGCTGATGGAGACGAATGCACTTGAAAATTATCTGAATTATAGCAAATTAGTATACAAACACTATGAAAGTAAAGACCAATATTCTTTTCAATGAAATATCATCTGTCTTACCATTGTGTTCGGGTTCGCTTTTAGGTATATGCTTTCTCTTCTAAAAAAAATAATAAAGAAGTTATAACACGCCGAACATTTGAACGTTAACTGAAGTATAGAAAAACATGTAGTAGACTTACAGCTAGGAGAACATCCAGTCCTTCCATTGCTGGAGGTTGTAAATTTTGAAAGTCAACTGCAGTTGATTAAAATATTTAAACCATTGCAACATCACCTTCTAACACAAATACACAAACTTTTCTTAACTAAACAGAAAGATCAAGTCCCTTGTTGAACTAATGTGACTTCAAGCATGGTACTCATGAGGCAAAAGAACCTGATACTCTGCTTATTACCTTCAGCATTTAGAATATCACCAGTGATAGCATGCCCAGCTTGTGCCAAGGAGAGCAACTACAAGTTAGAATGCTAAGATAGATCAGATTCTAAATAATGATCATTATCGCATAACAACCATCAAGCAAAGGTATCAACCTGCATTGAAGTGATAAACTCTTTAAAACCAAGAAAACCTTGCCTTTTGGAATCTGCAATTGCCCACACCTGGTGGAATAGAAGAAAAGCAAATCCCATTATCCATTACCCAACACCAAATAATCAAAAACAATATAAAGATAAGACATGTTTGGCTATTTTTAGAATTTACTATTAACAAAATTACTACTTACTCTCTAGAAAGGTATGTTCGGTAAGTAAAAAATGTAATTTTGTGTGTGTTTAATTGATAGATTTTCAGTTCAAACTTCAAGAGTTTCGAAAGGGTTATGAAATCGCACGATTACTTTGAAATTTTACTGACAGCATCTCAATAACTCTGTAATACTGGGCATCATATTTAAAGCTCCACTTCACATTTCATTTTACATTGGTAATTTTTAAACCCTATTGAAACTAAAAAGTACCAATAGTTAACGTTGTGAACAATAATGTTAACAAGAAAGCAGTTGAGGCTAAAATTTATTCATTCTGAATTAACAAAATGAAAGACGAACTACAGAACCTGCTTGAGATCTTGACGAGACATGTTGGACATGGCAAAGAACTTAGTAGCATCGGCTCCAGTCAGACGCCCATCTCCATCTGATTGTACGAATTCATTAGCAACTTAATTTATAAGTCGAGTATTAAATTTGATTGAAAATACAAGACATAGTACCTGAATCAGCGAAAGAAAACCATTCTTGATAGATCTTCTGGTGCTCTTTGGAGCACCGACTAATCGGAGCCGAATCAATCTCCATTTTCGATCCCCAAAATTATCTGATTCTGATTTGAATTTCAGAACGTTTGGAGGTTTAAATTTTGTGAAATTAATTTTTGATCACTCTGCCTTTCTTTTGGGGGAAAAACCCAGCCGTTTTGCTGACATAATGCAGTATAAACGATGATCTTTTCATGTATAAATAATTAAATAATTTTATTTTCTATTATGGATGATTTATTTCCATTATGTGAGAAATCTTCATGGAATAGAAGAAATATTGAGCCAAATTATTGTAGAATGAGAATGAAAAATATAGTCATTATTGGGGCCTACATAAGAGATAAAAAATTTGAATTATTTTATTTTAATGAGATAATAATATAGATTAAACGGGAGCATAGAAATGTTATAAAAAATATATAATTTGTGTAAAAAATTAAAAATGAAAAAAGAAAACTATATAGAGGAAGCAGTGAGAAAACTCGGCTAAATGTTAATTTATGGAGAGATACATGAATAATAATAAAAATTTAAATTTTAGATAAAAATAAAATAGTAATTGAAATTTTGAAGAATAAAAAAAATACGTGAAAATTTTGGTATGTAAAAATAATATAATATAATAGACACCGTATTTTTTTCGTTCTATACAGGCGTTGCTAAGACAGCATCTATAATTCCCCGAGACAAGGGGAATAACTCATTGAATTTTAGTAAACATGGTGCCCGAGTGAAAAATGGCTTGTGCAGTTGTGCTATGTGGGTTTTTGATGTATAAAGAAAAGTTTTGCCAACATTAGAAGCAAATTGCACAACCTCACCACGTGTATTAGGCATAGAGAATTTTGCATTAGAGGTTTCAAACTTCTTAAAAATGTACCGTCAAATTCCAAACCTTCTAATTTTAGCACTTACATCGCAATTTCTTTTACTAATGTACGTCGAAAGAATATCTAAATGGTTTCTTCCAAAAGACCGTTACTTGCAAAATAACACCACTATTCACGACCCTTCCTTTCCCACTAATCGCCATCTCATTTAAGTGTCTTAATTGGTGGGACAAGACAGACAGGTGTAATAGAACCATAGTTCATTGGTCTAAGTGAACTAGATCTTGTAGCTTGGTCCAAAAAAAATTGTTCCGATTGAACTTGTTTCGAGTGTCTTATCCCATGTTCTAAAATGAGTGAAAATGCATCGTCTAGGCGCGACGCGGGTCCAAAACGCATCGAATTCGGAAAATGCGGGAAAAATGTGTTTTCCAGCTAAAAGGCGGGAATAATGCGCGCATTATCCCGTCTAATCCCTTTTTTTTTTTAATCTATTTTTTTTTTATGATATATTAAAAAATCTATTTTTTTTATATAAAAATATATTTAATGCCTTAAAAGTACGAAACGCATTATGATGCTTATTCTTCACATTGACACGCATAAACTTGTGATTCTTGATTCTAGACCTCGACGCTTCGCAACGCATTACGCATTTTAGAACACTGGTCTTATCACATATAAATATTACTCGTCACAAAACTTGTCGTGGAGTGGACCAACATAAAGTAGACTCCTTAACCATATACTGATATATCTCGCCCAGACGGGCTCTTAGCGAGTTTGAGTTGCCTTTATACCATGGATACTCTTGGCTATGGGTCACTAATTGAGATAATGGACCTGATGGACCTAACTTCTAATTCAGTCCCTCCTATTAAAATTTGGGCCTCATCATGAAGGACCCGAGTGTTAAGTGGGCCAGCTACTCAATAGCGTGTTAGCTGAGCGGTTAGAGTTGGCCCATTTAACATTGAGCCATATAACCTATTTTGCTAGTGTAACCGATGACATCAATTTTTAGAGGAAATTACACCCACA
>CAIGRT010138044.1:0-10935 GCA_903798405.1 Fraxinus platypoda
AAAATAAAATAATCATATATTTCTTAACAGTTGGAACTCCCAAGCAGGCCCTAAAGGAAGTACTAACATGGTTAGAGGAAAATATGATGTGGCATGTAAGATAACTAATGTAGAAAAAGAAAAATCTTTTTCTTCTTTCCCAGCAAGACGTGTTCTTGCCCAGTCAGTTTTTAAAAAATGCACTCACAGATTTTTCATGCTACATTATATTTTTTATTAGCCATGTCAGTAAATGCTTAAACTGCAACAAAAATGGTAGTTCATTGACTTTGTTTGGAACCAAAAAAAGGTTGGAATACTAAAATGAAGCAATTCTATATTTTTAACTGAGTAATGTTTTTAACCCAATTATACTGATAAACATCTGGGATGCAACAATTCACCATCTTGAGTATACTTATTACGATGCTAACAGATTGACCCCGAAGAAGAAAGGAAGCTATTGGCGAAGGAAAAGAAGGCATCCTTGAAGAATTTTAACAGAACTTTAAGGCGACGTATACTTGTCTTGAAGAAAAGGGATTTAATGCGAAGAAAAGCAGAAGAGAAGAAAATGGTTATTAGCCGGCTTCTGGCAGCAGAGGGTCTTGAACTGGAGAAGGATGACAATGAAGAACTGTAGAATGTAGATACAAATTGTAGCGCTTGCTCCCTGATTGTCTCTTGGTCGTATAAGATTTATTTTTTTTGTACAAAACACAATAAAATAGAAATTGGATCTTAAAATTGTATGTTCTCTGGATAGATGGTTCCTACGTAGCCACTAAAAGTGGACATCTGGAAGTGCTTATATAGGGGTGATACTTTATTTTGTGTAATTAATGATTTTTTTAGAATTGGATGAGAAAATATGAAAAAACGATCATAGATCAATGAGAATTGGAGGACAAATTTTGACCCCATATAACATTGCTGCAACTCCTTGCTGGAAGGCAAGTCCTTCAAAAATTTCCTGGTAAGGGTGACCCTAGATGTCTCGTTAAACAGGTCCTGCTGGTCCCACACGGCTATCAGGACGACATGTGTTGTTCCAGCACGACAAGATTTACACCTATAAATGATTCACACGGATCTGTAGTCTTCTCGGCACATGAGATCAATAGCCTTAATCTAGGAAATGCCAATAAAAAATGCAGCATATAACACAAAATCTAACTATATAACTTTCCGCACTAGCATTCAACTTCACAAGGATTTGTATGTAAACATGCCTCACGTTACAAAATCATATGCACACACATAACTGAGTCCTGCTGTGCTGGTCCCACGTGGCTTTCGGGGAGACTTGCGTTGTCCCAGCACGACAAGATTTACACCAAATCACCTATAAATGATTCACACGGAACTGTAGTCTTCTCAGCACATGAGAACAATAGCCTTAATCTAGGAAATGCCAAATGACAATGCAGCATACAACACAAAATCTAACTGTACAACTTTCCGAGCTAGCATTCAACTTCACAACGATTTGCATGTAAACATGCCTGCCATTACAAAATCATATGCACAAACATAACTGAGTATAGTTCGCCATGGGTTCCCAGCAGACTCGAATGGTGTTAATTTTGTTAGAATTAACAACAGGGTTCGAGTAATTTAATAGAAAAAGAAAAGGCGAAAGAAGAAACTTAGAAAATTTTCTTGAGTCGTTTTTCTTGAGGTCATCTTCATCTTGGACCGGATAACTCAATGGCATGTAAATTTTCGGTGGAATCAACGATCCAATCGGAACTAGAATGTGGAATTAGTTCCACCTCCTGGCGGAGAACTTCCACCTTTTGCCATTCATCCCACTTCTCAGCCAAGCCATCGCCTTCTAGCATTCGCACCACTTCTGACATCTTGGGCCGGTCCATCGGGGAACTCTGTGTACATAGAAGAGCAACCTGGATTAGCTGCTCGACTTCTGCCTCCACATATTTCTTCTGCAAATCAGGATCAACCAGCATTTCCAATTTCTTCTCTTTTAGAAGCCCTTTCACCTGAATAAAAGGTAAAATATAAAATTGGATTGTCGCGTCACTATTATTTAATTGGACCATCTCAAATCACAAAACTTGACACATTCATGAAGCACAAAGTATAATAAGCTGAGCAACTCGATGGTAGGAAAAGTATACAAATACATAAAGCCCACTTTCCAAACTGATTAACGAGGATTTCACAAGCTCTTTTCAAGGAAAATTATTTAAAGTTTCCAATATAGCCATAATGGAGAAATACAGTAAAATGAGGGAGAAGAGCATGTTTGGATAATCTTAAAGAGTATAGTTACAAGTAAATTTGCATGCAGAAGTTGCTTTGAAAAAATATTTTTTTATTGATCAAAGTTAGAAATAACACCTTGTTTGATCCGCAATTATCTTAAAACTTATTTTTTTCTCAAACTCATTTTCAATCACACATTCTCACAATAAAATATTTTGCACGTAAACCTAAAAATTTTTCCTTCTTTCTAACCGCACATTCTTCAAAAATTCACTATTACAAAATGCATTTTCAACAAAAAAATGGGGCTCAAACACACGCTAAGTCACATAATTTTTAAAGGTAAGCAAACAATTTTGGAAACAAATAGTACTTATTTTAAAGCTTAGACAAACTTATGCTCTAAGCAACTCTGGAAACGTGTTTCAACAATACAAGAGACCACTGAACCTGAAAATATGACTGTCTTTTTAGAACTAGGAGATGGGAAAAACTGGCTGAAACGATCAGCATAACCCAAAAAAAAAAAAAACTGTGCATTTTAATGTTGGACCCTTTCAATTTTAATTTAGTAGACACACTAGACACAAAATAAAAATCATGTATATTGCTTGTTTGGCTTAAGAAGTTCACTTCTATAAGTAAAAACTAAGTTATTCAAAAATCAAAAAGTTACTTAAAAGTAACTTTTAACCTTTTTTAAGCTTAGCCAAACATGCTCATAATGAAGATATATGGAAAAGATTATATACCCAATCAAGTAGCATGACATCATCATCATTTGCAAGGCGAGCTAGATCAAATGCCCTCTGCCCTGTTATTAGCTCAAGAAGCATAATTCCATATCCAAAAACATCCGTTTTCTCAGAAGATTTTCCAGTGGACAAGTACTCGGGAGCTATGTGTCCAATGGTTCCACGCACAGCAGTAGTAACATGTGTATCCTTATAATCCATAAGTTTAGCCAAACCAAAATCTCCAACAACAGCCTCAAACTCTTCATCAAGCAATATATTTGCAGCCTTCACATCACGATGAATAATCTTTGGATCACAGTGATCGTGCAAATATGATAATCCTCTGGCAGATCCTAAAGCAATGCACTTCCGTGTCGGCCAATCAAGTGGCGGTTCATTTGGTGGACGTTCTACATATATAAATGATTATAGTTAGTGTATCTCAAAGTCCAAGCCTATCTTCTCTTCAAGGCTCAAGGCTGTAACTATCAAGCAAGAATCAAATAACTAAAACAAGGAAAAACAAGGGTAATCAGGACATTTAAGCAAACACAAAGATTTTGAAGCATGTTGGCTAAGCTTAAAAGGTTCACTGGTAAGTAATAAGTATTAAAAAAATAATTTTTTGATCGGAAATAAGTTAGTTTCCTATTTTGGCAATAAGTGAAGAGTTATTTTTAAACAAGTAACATTTTTTTACTTGAAAGTAACTTCTACTACTTTTTAAGTTTATCTTAACATGCTCGTAGTCCTAATAATGGAATAAAGTTGATATATTAGACTTCTAGCAGCATTCTTGACAATAATTACCTCTTAAACATGATGCGACACTTCCATTAGCCATATATGGATAAACAAGCAGCCGTTCAGTTGGAGTCATGCAAAATCCACGCAATCTAAGGAGATTACGATGAACCGCCATGCTGATCATCTCTACTTCTGTTTGAAATTGAAGCTCCCCACCCGGGGTCCGCTCCTCCTTAAGTCTTTTGACAGCCACCAGTGTACCATCTGCTAATCGTCCTTTGTATACCTTTCCAAAGCCACCTCTTCCCAGAATGTTTTTATTACTAAAACTATCCGTAGCAACTTGCAATTCTCGAAGAGAGAACCTTTTAAGTTGCCCCAAGTGGACTTCAGGGTCCTCTTCAGCTGCAAAAGGTACAGACAAGTTATCATGTGTTTAAGATTAAATTTAAATAAGTTGTCCCCTCTCTTACAACTTAAGCTTTTAGATGAAATAGTTTGACATGGTATCAGAGAAAAACAAAAAAAGAAAAAAAAGTAGGCCTATGATCAAGTTTTGTTGCAATCCATTTATGAAAATGTGCATGTATGAAAAATGAATCTGGCCTATAAGAGAGGTAGCACGTTGAAGAATAAGTTTAAATAAATAAGTTGTCCCCTCTCTAAAATCTTAAGATTTCCATTTGAATGAACTTGTAAAGTCAAACTATTAACCTGGTACATCAAAGAAATATTCCTGCGGTTTTCTTCGACGCCACCATGCAAATGCAATGGCAGGGGCTGCAAAGAGAAGAGCAGCACCAGCAGCAACTCCACCAGCAATGGCTCCAGTCGCACTATTTCCTCCTGCGGTTACAGCTACTAAATTTAGAAAGAAATCTACAATAATTTTATATCATCATTAATTACTTCTATATAACATTCCAATTAATATCCTCTACGAAATACAATGAGAGCGAATTCAAAAGTTGATGTAAAACGGAAGTGTAATCAAAACGAACTACTTCCATAATTCGAAAACTACAGAGAATGGTACAAAACAGCCAAAATTTTCAAATTAAGGTTAAAAAGACAAATTGTAGCAGTAAAGATTCATAATTTGAGAAGCATATACCAATCAAACAAGCTAACAGAAAATCGGCTACTTATACCACCACTAAATAGGACAATTACCTGGCAAAGATATTGGGGATGGTGGGACAAATGGAGGGGGTGGAGAGAATGGAGGAGATCCCGGGCAAGGACGTGCAGTGACTGGACCACATAGATCCAAGTTATTCGCAAAACTGCGTATTGGAAGATCCCTTGTGTTAGCCATTTAAAATTATGATATTCTCTGTTCAAAAATATAGCCATGGCATGTATCAGCAAGAACCTGATTGGGGTGAATAGAGAAAACGAGCCATTATCTGGAACAGCACCTAAAAGTTGATTGTTTGACAGATCCCTGCACAAGAATGCAATTTGAACAATCAGAAGCTCTTACAAATTCAAGTGATCACATTTAACGCACAGTTAAGTGAGGGAAGAGGCAAAGCAAAGTAGCAATTAGAACTATCAAAGAACAGAGAAAAACTTAGAAACTTACAGCACTTGTAGTGTTGAGATATTAGTCAAAGACATGGGGATGGCTCCTGTCAAGCTGTTGTTATTTAGCCGACTATCCTTGCAAAGGCATCAAAATAGTATACAATGAGATTCGTGATTACCCAACAAATGTTACAACAATCAAACTACCAGCATGCTTCAAGGAGAGTTACACGAGAGTAACATGTTTGGTCCAATGCGTCAGAGCACTAAACAGATAAAATCCTCAAATACTATAGAATTCAATATTACTCAACATGTAGATGATAAGCAAAACTCCTTGCATGATGCAAGAAAATTTAAAATAGATTCGCATGATATGTTTAATCACGTAATCTTCAATATGGTGACCAGAGAGAAAGAAACTTAAATCCTCTGCAGACCACTCAATTAAAAAAAAATTCCTACCAATATAATTGGAATCATAATCTTCATACTTATTTTCTCTAAATTTAAATTAATTACACGAACACATTAACTTGTCAACAGCTCAGCATCACCAACGCTTCTGATACATTATCAGAACTAAGTCATGGTTCATACAAATTCATTGTTATTGATTGTAGAACCCCACCCCCTGGGCATAGTGGACAGCATTACTTATTAGCTTGAAAACAAACTCAATGTCAAGTAAAAACCAGAGTATATAATGCTGATTATATTTAGTAGTCATCTTCATAGTTGACACATAAATTTCTATACTCGTACAGTTATTGTGCCTCTCCCCATCCCCCATTATCACACCACTCAAAACAATACAAGCGTAAGCACATGCGTTTCAAACACGGAAGGATAAGTAAATAAATATTCATAATACTTTTTCCAAGTCCAGGATAAGATACCCACAGGAAGCGCAATTTCGATAGCTTGCCCAAAGTTACTGGAATGGGACCAGTGAAACTGTTCAAGTACAGATCCAAGCTCACCAAATTAGTCAGATTACCAAGATCAGTGGGTATAGGCCCACTTAAGTTATTACTGTACAGCTCCCTGTTACAACAAATAGAACAAACTAATGTTATGTAATTCAGAATTAGAAAACAATCTGTAAGCGAGAGTTCGACAATTGGCAAGTATATTTGCCCGTGTGATCAGTGTTAAAATACTTGAATTCATTTCAAAATGTAATAGACATGCACAAACAATAATTACAGTTGGTTTATTGGCACAAAGTCAGCAGTTTGTATCTTGTGTTAATTATCAGTAGGTAAAAGTTGAAGATTTTCTTGAATGGAGAAGCTTCCATCTAAAACATTTAATTATCAACAAACTGTATTTAAAGTTCTAATTGGCATAAATAAAATAAGACATTAACTAAAATGTGCCCTTATTTGTTAATTTATTTGAGGAGATTTTATGAAGAGAGGAAATTTGAAGTTAAGACCATTTTCAGGGTAAAGGAAAAGAAACCATAACTTCACATAAATTAAATTAGTTATCGAGGAATCTTTACGAAGAATGTCATACCAGGTAGTAGGTTTAGCCCGTGTTTGGCCCTGATTTCTCATAACTCATTTACTCCCAAACTCATTTTCAACATAAATTTCATGGGATCAATAACTTTTCAACCAGACATTTCATCAACTTTTATCAAAATCTACTAAAATTGCGATTTTTAGTAAAACCAAACAGGGGCTTATCAAAAAATCAACTGAGTTTTTGGTAAAGGAGTGGAAAACAATGAAAGAAGCCAAGAATATTTCACAAAAAGTTTATAGATGAGACAACAACCATCAGGACACTCATTTTGGTGTGCCCCAGGGGTGGATCCAGGACCGGACTAAAAAAACTTTTAAAGCCGGGCTAATATGTAAAAAAAGGGGCATCGCAGAGTATATCCGTCTTGAGTGCCAGTTATACAAGCATACTGCTTTGTGATCCAATAAATGGAACAGTGGCATTAATTCACAATACTTTGTGATCCAATAAATGGTTGAAGCCCGACTTAAAGCTGGGGATGGAGAATGTGAGGTGGTTTCTGATAGGGGATGATGAAAACATATTCTTTTACAAGTTGCATCAGCGTAGAACTACTTAATCAGTAAAAATGCATTTTATACACATGGCACGCCAAGATGATGTTAATGGCTGAAAAAGATACATGTCAACTTTTTCTGTCCTCAACCTGAGCAATTCCGTTGCTTAGTGAAAAGGAGTTGGACAAAGTGATCAAACAGAAACTGAAACTATTGTTGGTGACTAAGTTGCAACAAAATGAAGTTGGTTAACCAATTTGAAAATTCACTTGAAGTAGGGTAACCAGCAGTGATTTTAAGCCCTTAAGAAACAACTTACCTACCATTTCCTAGCCAAATATGACGAGATTAGGAAGTGAGTATGTACTTGTCTTCTAGAAAATTCCCAAGAATCTAAACATGGGAGGTACGAAGATCAATTTCATAAAATCAATTTTGGGCAAGAAATACTCATAATTGATAACTGCCAAGCTCTCAACTCTCCCCCCTCCCATTCTCTAAACCATGAGTGTCATAGAAAACCTTTCACACTAGGCATTCCTCATACATGTTAGTCCAAATTTTTTTAGTATTGATTGAAATAAATACTTTCAGCATCCCCTAGAATAACAAAGAAACTTAAATAATTGATTGTCTCAAATTCAAAGAATATTCCAACATGAGCTTTATTTATGGTAGATTTTGCAATTATCAGATAACATCAGCCACAGATTTGAACTTCCAAAAGAACCTAGGTAACAGAAATATAAATAGGAAAGTATTTTTCGTAAAAGCTTGAGATTAAAAGAAAAAGGATTTAAATATGACATACAGGTACTGCAAATTCTTCAACAGGCCAAGTTGTGGGACCAGTTGTCCAGATAAAGCAGCATTCCCGAGATCACTGATAGGGGAATCCAACGCAAGCAAACACAATAAGTACCACAGTTCAGGGAGTGAATTGCAAATCAAATTCAAAAGTGTTGCCTGAACATAAGAAAATCATGGTAGCAGATTCTTACACTCTTATTACACTGTTATCGTTGTTGCAAGTGACATGAAACCATGTGCAAGGGTTGACAAGAGTAGGATCCCAACTCTGTAAAACATTGTTAGGATCTTCTAAGTTTACCCTAAGGGTATGCAATGCATCACCTGCCCATAAATGCAACACGAAAATTTAGAGCCACTAGTAACAGCATTGCCATACAAAACAATGTCATGTCAAAAATTTAATAAGGAGACATCATAACTGATTGCCCCAATGGCAAATCAAACCATTCTGTAGGAATTAGGATTCCAATTACTGTTATTGAGACATAACTGATTGCCGTAAAAAACGAATAAAGAATACTGTTTTGAGTAAATAAACATGTTTCCTATATAAGAGCATAAGCTTATAAATGAGATAGTTCAATATAGTATCGCAGTAGAGAAACATCCCAAGTTCAAGTCTTGTTATCACTCATTTATGAAAACTGTGCACAAGCAAGGCTTTTAATAAAACATGTGCTTCCTGTTATTGACACACAGCAAATTGTGAAAAAAAATATTTACTAAAATTAATTATTTTCCATAAAGCTCAATCTTAAGATAATTAATGTAGATTTTCGCAAGAGAAAATCTGTATATAACAAAAACATGACAAAGAAAAAGAAATTTGAAGTAAATTGTGATGAACATTGATCATCTGCAAACACACGAAGATCGCAATTTCATGCAAGAAAAGTTTCCATTTTGTGTGCGCATCATCCGAATTGCACAGGAAGCACATGAATAAACTCACTCCACAAAATGCATATATTTGCTAACAAGGAAATAGAAGCCTGATCGTGGCATTTTAATATTCATCCACTTCAGAAATCCCTGTATAATACACACAAAGTTGATTAATAAGAATCCAACATATAGTTCTTACTATACAAATATCTCAATTTGAATAACAAAACAATTTATGAAATCCCAAAAAGAATTTTATGAAGCAAAAAAAAAAAAACTTATTAATTAGTACTGAACAGATAAAATAAATAAATACAAACCTTCCATATTAGCATAAATGAACCCGAACGGATTAACCACTAGTATTAACACCACCATCAGAGGTGTGATGGCTTCTCTTTCCATCATCTTCATCATCATCATATATACATACAAAAAATTGTATATATATGTGTGTGTGTGTGTGTGTGTGGGTGATTAACTACATAAACTCACCAGCTCATTAGATAATGCCACTTTTTTAAATAAAGAAAATACACTTAATGGGACATTTTTAAAAAAAACCACAAAAAGTTGTGGCAAATAACTCCAACATTCCACTTCAAGAAAATGATCCCATCCCAAAAATCAGACCCACCAACAAAAAATTCCAATGAAGTAATAAAAATGAATTCTTTCCTATTTTTGTGAAAAATTTCGCTATTTTATTGTATGTTTAAAAGAAAACCTTAACATTCCACCTCAAGGAAATGATCCCATCCCAAAAACTCAGACCCACCAACAAAATAATCCAATAAGTAATAAAAAGGAAATCTTTACGAGTTTTGTTAAAAATTTTGCTATTTTCTTGAATGTTTAATAAAAATTTTGCACTTAGTGGCAATATTTAAAGGAAAACCCAGAAAATATTATCCCCTATTCTCTCAAGAAAACTCCAACATTCAACATCAAGAAAATGATCCAGTTCCAAAACTCAGACACCCAACAAAATAATTTTCTTTTGAAAAGGAAATCTATACTATTTTTTGTGAAGAACTTCTATTTGCTTGAAATTTTTGCAGTTGAAACTTTTGCAGTATTTTGTTGAGCACTCTTTATGGCACTCAGCAAACTTTTCACCTCTGCACTGTACTTTACTTTTCCTCTCTCTAGAAATCTTTTTGCGTTATTACTGCGTGAGTGTGTGTGTGAGATAATTATCATTTGTTTTCTTTTTGAGCGTGTGCGTGCTTGATGCAGTGCAGGGGCTGCCCGAACGGTGGAGGCGTCCAGCTGTCCCAGCGGTTTGGCGCTCATTCACTTTTCCAAGCTATGAAGGTTAGCCGTTTTCACTTTGTTATTTTTCCCAGTAGACTTGAGTATGTTGGTAGAATTCTTTAAAATTTATTTTTTTCTAAATTTATTTTAAATTATTTATTTTTTCAAAAAACAATTACTTTTCCACAAAATCTATATTGATCAGACCAAAAAGTATTTGATTCAAAGAAAGTAGTTCTCCACTTTACCTAGTATTTCTACATGGGTCAGTGGGCCGAGTCCGATTGGTCATTAAGACACCCTAACTCAACTTATGTCCACAAATAGGTCTCTCAAACTGAGCTGACTTGCGGAAAAAAAAGGAGTTCGACTTGACCAATAATTATTTTCAATGCGAACTTGAGCGGTCCATGGACTGAGTCAGGACAAGTCGAATAGCAGCTCGACCCATTTTGCAATCCTTAATCTTGCTATCTTATCGGTTGTCTTTATTTAAATTTTGAAACATCGCTATAAATTTGAAGGACGTAATATATATATATGTAGTTTTTTTTTTTTGACTGCGTTAAGGTTGCAACATATGTGAACTTTAAAAGAAGTAATGTTACTTTTACCTTTTACTACTTTTTTTATTTGGTTAAACTTGTTTCAATCGTTTTCAAAATTTATATTTTTTCGCATTTCACGTTAGTCTAGATAATAGTTTGTCATACTTAAATGGGTGG
>CAIGRT010138091.1:0-16486 GCA_903798405.1 Fraxinus platypoda
TGTTCGGTATGGCTTAAAAGCCAATTAAAATTGAAAATATGACCGTTATTGGGTCTCACTCGTCTAATAAAAGTCAACAATAACGGCTAGTTTTTCAATTTTAATCCAATTTCAATCTCTACCGAACACGCTCTAAATATAAACTAGGCAAACGTGCATTGCACGTTGCTTGCACATAGTGTGTGTGTATATATATATATATATATATATATAATTTTACTTATTTGAAAAGAACTTACAAAAAAAATTTAATAATCAAATAGTCGATCATGTTACCCAATAGATAAATTTGGTCACACCTTCTTTGCAATTTTTCCTGGTCACGAATGATACAATTCAAAAACACCGACCAATTCAAAGTCTCCCCACCCGTATTATTTTGGAGAGACCAATCAAAGGTCCAAATTCCACTAAATACCAAAAGGCGGCAAAACCAACGTGACTTTCTCTCTCTACTCTCTCCAATGTCCACTTCTCGCTCTCTCCGATCTTCCATATCCCCTTTCCGTTCCCGGAAAACACCTCCACCGCCGCCGTCTTCGTCGACTGTGCCACCTAAACACCAACATCGGCCTACCACTCCTTCATCTACCAATTCTTCCACGGCGTCGTTTTACAACCCCAGCACGGCATCCACTACTTCTTCTACTCCGAGTAAAGCAAAAGAAAATGTCACCGTTACTGTACGATTTCGGCCTCTTAGGTAAATATGTTTATTCTTTTACTTGAATTCGTTGACTCCTGGACGTTGGTATTAAGTGGGTCCCGCGAATGCGCGGGACATTTTCGTGAACGATGGTGTTCGGAAGATTGATTTTTTTTTGGTTTATTTGTTGACTTGTTTGTTTTTGGTATTTTTCAGTGCCAGGGAGATTAGTAAAGGGGATGAAGTAGCTTGGTATGCTGATGGAGACCACACTGTCCGGAATGAATACAATCCCGACATTGCCTATAGCTTTGGTTAGTATTTGGTACATGACAGCAGCGCACAGACCCAAAAAATACAGCGTCCATAATATAGAATACGTATACATGTAGATATATGTTTAACGTGGTATGTAGTGGCCAATTCGTATGGAATTAAAAGATATGCTGTTCAATGTTTATGACTAGAAGTGTCTGCTCCATCTCACCACTTATATAATTTATCAATTGATTTTTGTGAGAAACTACGTTTTAAATGATTAGTGCCTGGCCGTTTTTTCTTGAATGGAAGGAAAGTGTCAACCTTTTGATTGGATTGGAATTAAGTGGTTGCAACTGATCAAGCAGGTGGGAGTAGAATGCTCTGAACAGTTCTTACTCTTTGTATATCATCTGCGTTCACCTAGGTAACTGAGTATGTTGATGGGCAACAGGGGGTTGTAAACCCAAGAATCCAACTGTTTGAGAATTTAAGATTGAATTTTAAGCGTTTCTAAAATCAATATAATAATATATGAATTTCTAAAAAGAATATGGTAATGTAGAAAATTAAATTTTATAATGTCGAAACATGGTATACACTTGCGTCTGTATGCATGTTCGCTGTTAAGGCCAGATTTTGCTGAAAATGATGCCCAAGGGACAGAATCATGTGTAGAATAGACGCATAACTATCTCCATCTGAGTTTCCAATGTTCAAATTGTACATAAGAGAGTTGAATATTGGGCATTGGGCAGAATTATGATGGACAAAAATAGTAATTGCATTTCTTACAGTTAACAAATGAATAGTGCAAGATAACTTTAGTGAAAATGGCATTGCATCTCAGCAAGTCACTTCCCCATGGAATTGATGTAACAACTCGTGTAAAATGTGATTACGCAAACAATGATGGAAATTGTAGGTTAAGTCTCATTCTCAGTAAACTTGAGCTTCAGTTGACTGCACGAAATTCCTGTACAACTTGCAGATGCTTTTTTGTATTATAAATTGGTTCTACCTTTCCCTTTGATCTATATCCTTGATGATAAATGTCATTTTCTGGATCAGATAGAGTATTTGGTCCTGCAACAACTACTCGCCATGTTTATGATATTGCAGCTCAGCATGTTGTGGGTGGTGCCATGGAAGGAATAAATGGTAATAACGAGTAGTCATTTTAAAACTCTATTCATCACATATTTTTGAAATGTGTGGCAATATTCTGCTGCCACGATAACTTCTGATTTTTCATTTTTCTTGCAGGTACAGTGTTTGCATATGGCGTTACTAGCAGTGGGAAGACTCACACAATGCATGTAATATTTTTCTCTCTCACCATAATTTTTGTTCTCTGACCAGTGCAATCACTGTACACTAATAAAAGACTATGAAGACAGCCACTGGTGATATGACCTGTTCATGAATTTTCGTATCTATGTTACTCTTATTGTGCTTAGTTACATGTAAAGGAGGCCTCTGAACAATTATTTATACAAAATCAGTATAAATTTGATTTGTATCATTTCTAAGTCCAATTATGTGGTGGAGTATTTGCTATTATTCTTGATTAATTCTTAGGTAAACATTTATTTGTTTATCTAGAGGCCACGTGAAATGTCCCAGGTTTTGGTGACACAATTGCACGCACACAAAAACATGAAGAAAATCAGTTTTCTGGATGCAAATGTTATGTATTCTGAGCTTCTATTTTTATAGGGGGAGCAGAAGTCACCAGGAATCATACCCTTGGCAGTGAAGGATGTGTTTGGAATTATACAAGAGGTGGTTGCCATCCCCTTTTGGTTTGTTTTTCAGTTCCTTGATGTTATGGAAGTAATTCTCAAATTTTGAATATCTTTCAATGTGCTATATCAGACACCTGGACGGGAGTTTCTCCTCCGAGTCTCCTATTTGGAAATCTACAATGAGGTCAGATTCATATTCTTTGGCACGTGTTCTGAAGCATTCACTTTGTAGTTTTGATATTCTTTTATCTGTATATAGAGACGATAGAATGAATACACGAGCGTAACAGATCTTGATTCTGGAATTCCTTGAAAAGAAAAAAGAGAAGAGAATTGCTAAAAATTGAAATCACAAATGAACGATGAATATTAACTGTTGACAAAGAGAGCACAGTATTTACCAGGCTTTGATATTATAGAATGTGTCACTTTCTCTATACTCGTTTGTCTTATCGTACATTTTGACTTGTTATATATTTTACTTTGATTCTATCCGTTGAACTGAACTTTTTATTTTTTGAGTAAACAATTGGATACTTCAAGCGGTAATTCGATATAATTTATTATTAACAATCAACACAAAATAGATGAACAAAAAAGTCCACATAGGAAGAAAGATTAATACATAATTCGTGTCATACCCCTCTTGGTGGAAATTGAACTTTGAACCTCGTAGTCTGGGGGCATTGCCTCTTAAGCCAGGCTTCGCTGGCCATCAAACTGTATTAATGATATTGACCAGCATTCCATTCTAGTGACTCCAAATGGCTAATATAATTTTTCATTAAATTTATCAGATGCCTCCTTTCGAATCTCACATGACACTTTCTTGTCTTGAAATTTCAGGTCATTAATGATTTGCTTGATCCCACAGGGCAGAATCTAAGAATAAGAGAGGACTCTCAGGTACTTGTGAATCTGTATGGTGATTTAGATATCAATCCTGCATATTCATTATTGACCTTTGATAAGTCAAGATAATTTGTATTGCATGCTGTCTTCAAATATTAACTAAAAAAAAAAGAAAAGAATAAATGGAAAAACATATTTTAAAGACAACAAATTTAAACATCATTAAGAATATACATGTCTGTCTGTCTGTTATGTTTGCTATGTAACTTATCTTTCAAGTTTGGTTGATGTCAAAATGATCTTAAATTGGTGAATCATTCGATCTCATTTGAAAATACCGTTAAAATTATTCAGTAGCATACCCTATTACTTTGTCATGAGTTCCAAATACTTTTTATTTTGTGTGTGTGCCTTTTTTTTTTTTTTTTGGGTGGGAGGTGGGGTGTTCCTCCTTTGGGATTGATGAAGTAGCTGCCATAATTTTATTAATAACTTCTGACAGATATTTGCGCTTTCTTTCCAAATTTATTAGTGTATAACTGTCTCATGCATGTGTATTGTGCATGTCTATATCTCTCCTATTCTCACTATGCTGTGCAAACTCAGAAGTGCATGGAATGAGTAAACTAGACGTGTCAATACTTATAACCAATCTGTAATTGTGGTACAATGTTGTAACTTGGCAGGGTACATATGTGGAGGGAATCAAAGAAGAGGTTGTTCTTTCACCTGCTCATGCTCTTTCACTAATAGCTTCTGGGGAAGGTATGTGGAGTTGTATTTAGAATGATTTTTGTCATTATTGGGTTGGCCCTTCCTCGTGTCTATTCTATGCTTCAATAGCAAGTCACGGTATTCTTCTGTTTTAAATGCTTAATGATTCTTTCTGTGTTATTTTCACACTTGACAAATAAACTGTCTAAAATTTGATGCAGAGCATAGGCATGTGGGTTCTAATAACTTCAATTTGCTCAGCAGTCGGAGCCACACTATATTTACCTTGGTAAGATACCACTTTTTATTTTTCACAAGTCACGTGCTCTATCTTTGGTAATGATACTTGTGCAGTTATTTTGATGTTGTATCCTATCTTTGTCAAAATGTGTAACCTGGATTGTCCTCTTGGTAGTGCATACTTAGAATTAGATGGATGCAATTTTGATTTTCTATCAGACATGAAGAACAATATAAAGTGCAAGGAATTACTTGATGACATGGAGGATGAGTTATAGCAAAAGGTATGATTTTTTAAAGGATTCACAGGGCTCCATTTTCTTGGATCTTTGAATTGATGCATGAATGCTTTCCGAGCTGTGGAGAACCAGAAGATTGAATAAGGAATGCTTCAGATGGTTCTGTGCGAGTAGGACTATCTACATTTGTACAGAATGGTGGATTTAGTTTTGTGGTTATTTTCTGTTTTCGGGTTACAGTGCGTACTGCCTTCTTCATGAGATATCAGATATCTTTGAATTCCAGATTGCTGGGAGGTTAATGGGATGGGGATAAACTAACATGTAACATGCTTTGCTCCTGTTTACTGCAATTATCTTTAGCTATAGTAGGATGGACCAAGTTTACCAGACATGCCTCCTCTGGCAAGTAATATTAGTAGCACAAGATATTGATAATTTTTTACCTTCTGTTAACCGACAAATGACAATCATGAAAGACATATATATTCTCTTTGGTCCTTTGCTCTAAAGAGTTTTTTATTTTGCAGACTATTGAAAGCAGCCCACGCGAGGAAAGTTATGGAGAAGAAGTGACGTTGTCCCAACTGGTATGATCTGTTGAAGTGTTACTGTTACTGTTATTGTTGTCATTCTTTAATTGTTTTTATTGCCATTGTCATTTTTAGATTTCTCTTAACTGTTTTCATTAAAACAAGTGATTTGACGACTACTTTTAAGTTAAAGTTCCCATTTCTTCATCCATTATTTTTTCTTTTTTACCAGCATTCTGTATCAGGCACATCTCTACAAGATTTCCTAGTTTCTTTTCCTATGGCTGGCAGTTTGGGCAATACTGACTTCCTTTTATAGCATTTAATTGACTTGGCAGGATCTGAAAGTTCTAAAACAGAGACCACTGGATTGAGGAGAAAAGAAGGTTCATACATAAATAAAAGCTTACTATCTCTTGGCACCGTAAGCATGTAGCTCATATTTCTGTCTGTTTAATTTTTCTCATTGCTTTTCATTTTTACCCGTGTATATGTTAAGACTTGTTCTCATTTCTACTTGGTTAGATGATGAATCATTTGCTTCCTCTGCTGTCATTTTTGTTCCCCTTGGTCAAATTGTCTAGAAGTTACATTTGTTTAATCTTTGTCATTCACAAGTGAAATTACTTTTTTTGGAGTGGAAGCTAAATATGTTGGAGCATCCTGCTTAAAATAACCATAAACGACCTTGATTATCTCTAATAAAGCCCATCAAGGAAGATTTGTGTGATTTGGAAGCTATAAAGAAAAATCAAATTCTAATGGATATGTTCTGCGTAATTGGCTACTTGGCATTTGTGATGAGCGCAGATGATTTTACTACTCATATACTCTGTTTATCCAGGTGATATCTAAACTAACAGATGGAAAGTCTACTCATATACCGTATCGAGATTCAAAGCTGACCCGTCTGTTGCAGTCATCTCTAAGTGGCCATGGTCGGGTTTCTGTAAGTTTTAGTGCATCATTTGTAAATTTATTATCTGCAGCTTCCATTTCCATTAAACACTTAGCTGGGAGTTTGAAATCTGTGAATTTATATGAATGTACTTTATTAAGATACTTAATATTTCATTTTACTTCTTACTGAAACTTCACTGTTCATTGAATCTTATTGTAGCTTATTTGCACAGTTACACCAGCCTCTAGCAATACTGAAGAAACACACAACACACTTAAGTTTGCTCATCGTAGTAAGCATGTGGAAATCAAGGCCTCACAAAATAAGGTGATTGTGTCAATGCTTGTTATTATACATGTTCAAAATTTTGAAGTTGATGAATTTTGTAAGAGGTCACACCTATATGTTTCCTTGTTTGCTCTGTATAGATTATTGATGAGAAGTCAGTCATCAAAAAGTACCAGAAAGAAATATCTAATCTGAGAGAAGAGCTTCAGCAATTAAAGCGTGGCATGATGGAAAACCAAAATGTGACGGCTCCACAGCAAGAAGATCTAGTTAATCTGAAGCTTCAGGTTTGCTCTTTCAGAAAATGTGACATGCATGTTTATATTATTCAGTTGTATCATAGTTCACATTGAGAAAGAAGATTAATGGACTGATCGTGTATGGTTACTATGATGATCCTTATTCTACTAATACTGGCTTTGACCTTGTCGCACTGCACTGATTATTGTCTAATTGCAGAGTATGCTTGGTTGAACAATTCTGCCATAAACATTCTGGAGCAAAGAGGAACATATCTCTAGTTTTGTAATATTATTCTGTAACTTGGGTGGAGATTACTAACTTGATAAATTCCCATATTATTAATTTTGGTCCTGGTAGATGGGCCGTATCAAATTGGTCAAGATATAAAACTGGCTTGAGACTAATTATAATGTTGGAACTAATTATATAACTAATGACCTTATAATCTGCTAGTCAATTTGGTCATTAGCATTTGGTTCTTTTAACATTCTTGATAAATTTAATGTTGTCCTTGCCCTTGCAATCATCAACATATTTCCTTTGCTTCTTCTAATTGCATATTTTGTTGCGAAACATCATCTATGTATTATCCTTTTACTTCTTCAGGAAAGAGGAAGTGCAGGGGGTGGGTTTGGGAGTCTGGAAATGTTGGAAAAATACTGAACATTTTTTCCCTGGCATGGTTTCTGTGGACCAAATTAGTAAGATATTGCTAGATAGTTGGATTTTTCTAATATGCCTTATTTGTTGCAGTTGGAAGCTGGGCAGGTTAAGTTGCAATCGAGACTGGAGGAGGAAGAACAAGCCAAAGCAGCTTTAATGGGAAGGATTCAGAGATTAACTAAGCTTATTTTGGTTTCTACCAAAAATACAATACAACCAACTGTCCGTCAAAAGCCTGGCCATAGGAGGAGGCATTCATTTGGGGAAGATGAGGTTAAAGGATAGCATTTTTTCTCTTTGCGAGACACCCAGATGATTAAGTTTTATCTGACAATAGATTATAAATAACAACTTTCAGGGATATATGTCCAACTTTACCTCGTGAAGGTTCCAATTGTATTCCTGTCTTATTTTTAAAGTCATTGTTCATGCAGCTAGCTTACTTGCCAGATAAAAAACGAGAGTACATGATTGATGATGATGCTGGAAGTATCGATTCTGAAATTTCAATGGATGGAAGGGGTGATGTCACAAATCTAGATGATTTAGTCAAAGATTTCAAAAGGAACAGGAGGAGAGGGATGCTTGGCTGGTTCAAAGTAAAAGTAAATAATTCAATGTTTATTCTTTTTCGTCTTTCACATTGACTTGCAAAACACTGCATATTTAATTGTTGTAAAAGACCAGGAATATATGTGTTTCTTTCTTCTGATGTTATTCAGTAAATGCAGTATTTTATGGTTTTACGAGATCACATCTTAAGCATAAATTGATTTGTCAGTATCTGTGGAAGTTTGATATGACTACGACCATTTCCATGATGGACTTGATTTCATCATTTGATGTTCATAAGTGTAACCAATTATAATTAGCCACTATGGGCTGTTCTCTACAAATTTCATCAAGCCATAAGCACCCTTGTGGCAAACCCGAAGTTACGTGACATTGACATACCTTTCTCATTGGTCACTTCTCCAGCATTCTCTTGGAGAAATTGTAGCTCTTCCCAAGGATAGTGGACCAAGTTTTGAGTCTTTCTCTGATCTTCTGTAAAGCAAGAATTCTTTTGGAATTAAATAATTATTTCCATTAAGATTGTTTTGTATATTCTTATGTGATTCGCAATGAATGCTGCATTGCCAATCTGATCACTGCAGATGTGGTACAGTGATCCTACGCCAGTCTAAGCCATCCATTGTCTTAAGATCAGCCTTTCTGGGTCCAGATAGGACTGTTTATGCTCAAAGATACCAGATTCTACACCTATGGTCTTGTAATATAATTGTTTAAGCTTATAGAACGTCTTCTTCTCATCTATAATCTTGCCATTGGACTGTTTTCTCAAGTGGTGCAATGCATTTTTTATTGCCCCATATTGGCCATTCACATGCTCTAATTTCTTGGTTA
This sequence comes from Fraxinus platypoda, assembly GCA_903798405.1. Taxonomy (NCBI): domain Eukaryota; kingdom Viridiplantae; phylum Streptophyta; class Magnoliopsida; order Lamiales; family Oleaceae; genus Fraxinus; species Fraxinus platypoda. The sequence continues at coordinate 8,733 of CAIGRT010138091.1, forward strand.
GGTACTGAAAATGTGCTTCATTTTCCAAAGTAATGTTAAATGTGTGAATTGAAATCCAAGTCCAATATTTGAAATCGTGTCTCTTAAATGGTCCTTTCCTTTGAACAACAAAATAATTATTGAATGAACTTCAGTTTATTTGAATTCAAGATTTTTTTTTGCATTGATTATATGTTTCTGGTTATAGAAGATTGACATTATTGAGTCAAACCTTCTGTATGGTGTTATGGATTATTAATTCTAAATTAACTTGGGAGGGATGAAAATAACGAAGTTGTTACTTGACACGTGGTTAGTAGATAAAATATATGTAATGCATTTACAAAAGTAATTTTTTCTTCAACCATTTACACTAGTTATTCTTTTCTTCTCAATTTATTAATTTTCAATTATTAATTTTATATGGTAGCTATTGATCCATTTTGTCTTTATTAGTTCTTTTTTTGTGTATATTTGTTTAAACATGGAAAGAACCAAACATTATGCAAACCAAATAGAAACCATGCATAATCATTACCCAGAGGGAAAAGCATTTGATGAATGTCTTTCAGTTAATTTATGAAATGTAATTTCAAGACAAACAATTCATAGTTGTAATGTTTGTATCAGTACGATGTGTAAGATTTTGTTTCCGCTCTTCCCGCATGCTATGTAAATTTATTATTTGTGTTGACAGATGTCATGACACAAAAGTTAGGATTATTTTGTCTCTATGATGACAATATCTAACTTTTTAGGCACAGAAGCCCGATAATCTGGTCGGCTCGTCACCAACTGCCGATTATGAGATCTCTGCTAATGATTCACCTGCATCCTCATCAAAATCATCCCAAAGTAGAGTTACGTTTAGTGATATGAAAGATGGACAGAGGAAATCAATCGGTAGAAGAGTCGATGATGGTGCTAGTGTTGATTTTCTTCGTGAAAGAACTCAAGCTGGTGATTTGTTCAGTGCAGCTGTTAATGGGCGGCGTTTCCCAACAGTGAGTTGCTTCAGCTTATCTTGTTTGAAAAACCTTTCAGGTTGTATGCTGTAATTTATTTGATTGAAATTATAGCCCTCTTTGTCTACGATTTTTTTATTACCCCCGTATATTCTTGTTTATGTACTCATCCATTAGATGTGAACACCCCTGTCTATATTTTTTTGTAATTTTTTTTAAGCGGCTTGCTTTTTACTTGGGACTCCTGTTTTTCTAGCTGGAGGAAATTTCCTTCTGCATTTAACAGCCTGTCAACCATTTTCACCTATAATCGATTTTTCCATGTTTCCTTGAGTTATTAGCTTAACTTAAAAATTATAAATGTCTTTTAGACTGGGACCACCATCACAGATCAAATGGATCTTCTCCGCGAGCAAATAAAAATGTTAGCTGGAGAGGTGGCACTATGCACTAGTTCTCTGAAACGATTATCAGAGCAAGCAACTAAGAATCCCGAAGACCGACAACTTCTGGTTAGTTATTTTTTCTGGCTTTATTATGAATACATATACACACGAGTATGCTGCAAAAAGTCATTATTTTATAAAAATATTCATTATTGTCCAATATGGATATTATTGTCCAATATGATATATATGTTGAAATTACATGATTTGAGATAGATATGGCCTGTGCTCTTGTTCCTATATGCTGTACATGGCCCACCTGGGTTTTCGGTTGAGAATAAAGTGGAAAATTATGCATACCAATTTGTTTAGTCTTAAATATCTATGCCAAATATACATTCAAAATGTATATGGAGGATCTTTTTGTTTATTTTTAATTTACTAAGTCCATATATTTGATTGATGGCGATCTTTGTTTTTGCCATGGTCATTGATCTAGGAAAACATGCGAAAGCTGAAGGATGAAATAAGAGAAAAGAAGCTTCAAATGCGTGCTCTGGAACAACGTATGCTTGGATCAGTAGAGATATCTCCACATGGTTCAAGCAATACTGAGATTTCTGAGGTGAATTTTGTTAAATGATGTACTAAGAGATATACAAAATATTGTCTGCAGTTCATCTCCTCGCGTGCATACCAGATTCATTTGGGGACTTGCTGCTGTTCTGGGGACAAATTTTATTCATTCGAATTTTTTTGTTCTAACTTGCCATTATTTAATTTCTTCATTATTTATATTAAGAACTTCATATTTAACGGGGCATTTTTCACGTTCCTTGTTGTGCAGGCTCTGTCTAGCCTAGCTACTCAACTAAATGAGAAAGCTTTTGAACTTGAAGTAAGCTGAAGTTATTGTAGTTGTCTGTGTTTAACAAATTGACATGAATTGGAAAATGTATCGACTAACTTGGACAAATTTCTCATGTTATGGTTGACAAAGATTAAATCAGCAGATAACAGGGTCCTTCAGGAGCAACTACAAGCGAAGGTAAATTCGGTTATTGGTTTAGTTCATTCCTTATACTATTACCTTATTAACTGATGTAGTTTTATGTGCAATTAGACGTTGGAAAATGCTGAGATGCAAGAAACCATCTTTTTGCTAAGGCAGCAGCTTGATTCCTTGCATTTGGATAAAAGTTCAAGTGCACCTCAAAGGATTGGTAATGATTGGAACACACCTCCAAGCTGCTCTAGAGAATCTTTAATCAAGAAAAGTGGAAGGAGGGATGAGATTAATTCGTGTGAAGAAACATCTCTCGAAGAAAATGCACCAACTGGTGTCATGATCTTAAATAGGATATTCAACACTGAGGAGGCCAAAGACTGCAATTGTGATGCATTTTTGAATTCTCAGCTTCTTTTGCAGGTAGGTGCTGATTAGGCTCTGAGGGGCCTTTGTTGTCTAACTATGGGACTGACAATTTACATCTAGCCTCGTCTTGCTATTCAGGTGATATTTTCCTTTAACATTATATTATTACCCATTTCTTCTGTTGCTTAGGCTTCGGAGATAGAATCATTGAACCAAGAGAAGGCAAAACTTGTGGAAGAGAAGGATGGACTAGAAGTCCACAGCCAAAAGCTAGCTGAGGAAGCTTCTTATGCAAAAGAGCTTGCAGCAGCAGCAGCAGTTGAGCTTCGGAGTTTGGCAGAAGAGGTAACAAAGCTTTCATACCAAAATGCAAAACTCACTGCTGAGGTGGCTTCGAAAGACGTCCTCTGTAAAGCAAATTGCTGTCAGAGGTCAGTTTCAATCGATATGAAGCAAGCTAAAATAAATGGTCGATCTGATGCACGATTGAGAAAGCCAGAGGACAGTTTGTCCATGGAGGAGCTTCAGCAAGAACGAAATGCACGATACCAAAGAGAGGCCTCTTTGGTCAATGCATTGTCTGAAAGAGATAAAATAGAAGTTGAACTGCGAAAGAAACTTGATGAAGCAAAGAGACGGGAAGAGAATTTAGAAAATGAGCTTGCAAACATGTGGGTTTTGGTTGCGAATATGCGCAAATCTGGTAGTATTGAGGAGGCTTCATTTAATGGGGTCATTGCTTCTAATGTTTTGAAGAAAAAAATTACTAACGGATTTTTGTCATCTGATGGAAAGTTGATAACAAAGTTTCACGAGAATGAGGCAAGTGAAAATGTCGATGAACCAAGTTCATTTGAGGAGTTAGAAGCTCGCTATAATTTGGAGAGGAGATGTAAAGAGCTTGAAAATTTAGTTTTGAGATTAAAGGTAAGCACTTGCTATTGTGCTAAGAGTAAGAAACAAAGATTGCCGTAATAATTTGATTAATCTTTCGTAAGAACTGATTTAAGCATGCAAATTATGATTTATATAAGATGCACATGCCTCGAAATTTTATTAGTCACCTTCAAACTTGTATGAATTGATTCTTCACAACGTTTACGAGTATCTCTTGCCCTTTTTTCTCCCTGTCCCCCTTCCCCTTTCCCTTTCCCTTTCCCTTTCCCTTTCCCTTTCTCTACTCCTTTCATATAGCACAAAGGCCTTTTTTTCCATATAGACTGTTGAACTGTTTATGATTGATGAAATGGAACTGGTTCCATTTCTGCATTCCTGCCCCAAAGAGGGATACCGTTTCTTTCATTTCCTTTTTCAGATTGACTACAGAGCCAAAATCTAGAGATATTAATATGAAGGAAAATTTTTATTGATGTTATGTTACAAAGGAAATGGTTTGGATTAACGGTTCAAATATGTTTTTAATGTAGGATCAATTGATAATGCTCGACAATGCACGTGCTTGCAAATTTACATCCAGAAAATTTGTGAACATTTTAATAAATTGTCCCTCCTTTTCAGGGTGACGATGTTTGTGGTTTGGATACTAATACTCTTGAAGAGCTGCAAAACTTTCATGTAGAGGCTATTACCAAGATTTGCCATGCAAAAGTGAGATATATCTTTTGATCGATGAATTTTTTCTCTTCACCTGAATAATGGACGATTTTACTGTAGCTGCATATTCATTCTTTTAATTAGAATGTCCAGGCGTGAAAGATTTGTTTACTATAATGGTTCCGTCTGAATATGAGTTCCCTCTGAATATGAGTAACAATAGTTCAACTCATGTCTAAAGTATGGATAGCTTGAATAGGGACCGTATTCCTGCCTGTTGCATAGTGAGGACCCTCATTTCTTGCTCACAATGGAACATTTAAAACGCAATGGACAATTTCGATGCTTGGTGGATTTTTAAAATTGAAGGACATTTCTTCATTATTTCTCCGTGCAATACTGCCTCATCCATAAGATTGCTGTTCATTGCATGAGTCCTATACTTTTATGGCATGTTTGGTAAAATGGAATGGACGAACTAGACAATATTGAGAGATAAAAATAAAAAAGCTAAAATCTCGTGTTCAGCATTTGCTTCTTTTCTCTGCATTAATGATATGCAAATAAAGCCCATGAAACAGAAAATAACGTATTTCTTGGTTTCTGTCTTGTGAAAACTTGTGGGTGCTTCATGTTTTTTCCTTGGAGCTGTATTTGACCTTTTTTCTGTGTATAAAATCCTTGTGGCTATGTTAGTACTCTGATGTTTCCTTGTCTTCTGTGTCATATGGTGTGCAACTTATACAATAAAAGGGTCAGGATTCTGCTGATGAGTTAATGCTAATTAGTGTCATGGTCGTGTTTAAAGGTAGATTTACTCAACACCATGTCATGATGTCATCACCTGCTTCCTCTTGAAGATCTAGGAAGATCCCAACAAGGTTGAAATTGGCACGCCAGAAGTTTATCCCTGTTAAAATAATTCCCAGACGTGTCATGTCTCTTTGATCTGAAGTACAGTTGTCATTTTTTTTTTTTTTTGATAATTTAACCTGAGTATAATGATAATTGTTCTTCAAAAGCTTTTAAATTCCTGCGTTAGGTTACGTTTAGGATATGATGACCTAATTAAAATGTTGATTTGCACGTTTGAGAAACTATTTTTTTGTAGCTACTTTGTCTTCTGTTTCAAGTAAATTAATTCCTGCACATTTGAGTTTTAACAGACATTGACTGATATTTGCAGGCTAACGCACATTTCTCAAATCATGTTTTATAGCATTTCCTAGAGTTCCAGGATTTAGGTAAGCTATGATTCCTTTTTCCCTGGCAAATGGACCCTTCCAGGTCTTAGAATTTAATTTTCCGAATACTATATGGAAGAATTCTTAATTACTCTTAATGAAGCCACAATAATTAGCCATCCAGTGGCAAAAATATTCCATTTTCATTTGTTCTTTTTAGTATACATGACCGAAAAAACATTTTAGCTATGTTTATAGTAGTTTTCCATTTTTCACTTTTTCTTAACATGTTCATATTTTTTTGGCAATAACTAGTGTTGAATCCCCCCTTCTAAAAGCTCATGTTGTTAGAATGAATCATTTATTTATTTTAATGTAGTCTTCAAGACCTGATGCATGCAATTTTCATTAATTAGTGGCGTCGAAACTTGAAATCAAGAGCTATGCATGCTTCTAGTACCATGTTAAAGCAACTCATGAAGAGGTTAAGCTATTAGAGAGGGATCACATTTATCTATTTAAATTAGTCTTCAATACTTTTGCAATATCTTAATCCTGCCTTTTGCTCCATCTGACTAGTGTGAAACTTGTTTCAAATTTATACTCGTGGGGAGGTTGCCACGCTGAGTCTGACTGTATATTCTTATCTTCTGTCAACTAGTTGACTCTCTAAACGTGAAAGTGTTTATGGCTTATGACCAGACCCGTTTTCGTTCCCTATGAATCTCTACTTATCATCTTCAGGAAGTCTGCTTTACCATTTGATGATTCTTCTGCTGTTCTTATCATTACTTGCAGGTGCACTAACAACCTTGCAAATACAATTTCACAAATTTCGGCTCAGAACGCAGCAAAGCATATTTTTGCTCCAAGCAGCAACTATCATTTTTAGAACTGGCATAGCTGAAAACATGACTTATTAAAGAGCCCTGCATTGATCCTTTGTGAACACTTCTATGGTAGAAATTTGTAGTTGGGTTTAGCCCTGTATGTTTATACTGTTCAGATTTTAATCTAACTGCATTAAAGTGCAAGCTTTGACAACTGCAGCAATTGTATGTACTTTCTGTATAAAATGTCAGTGACTTCATTTTCTGTATTGCTTCCTCTAAGAACAAAAATTTCCAGGAAAAGTTTCTTCTTACATTTCCAGCAACAGTGAAAATCACAAGGAGCTAAAGCTGTTAGTCTTTGCTGACTTTAAAATTGGCAAACAATAATCACATGGCAATTCAGTTCAGATTCAGTCCTAATCGGTTCTTACAACATTATGGCAAACTGATATTCATGTAGTCCACCCAATTTGGAGTAGGGGTGGCAAGGGACTGAGCTGAGTTGTTTTGACATTTTGACACAAGCTTGGCTTGTGTTCCCAAATTAGGCTTTGTTTGGTCCTTTGGCTCATGGACCAAAAAATTGATGAAAAATATTAACTTTTTGTCACACAGTTGAGGTTAGAATTCCAATTTTGAAATATGAAAATGAAACTGATGATCTTACCTTGTGAGTTAAGAATACTTAATACAACAGCTTTGGAAATACCGATGTATGATAGAATAACACTAGTCCGCGGATTTTTCCTGCACAGACAATGCCCATGTGTTTTGAGTCGAAAATCAGTTCACGAGAAGGCTCGAAGTTTTTACCAATCTCTTTGATTTGTGAAGAATGACAACAAGCAACTATAGTTAAAGACAATATTTAAATGATATACACGTGAGCGTTTCTAACAAATTAAAATTTTAAATTAAGTAGTTCAACATAGTATCAAAGCAAATGTCATGGGTTCAAGTATTGTCGCCACCAAGTTAAATAAAATTGTGCAGGTGTAAGACTTTGATTGGAAAAATAAAAATTAAAAAATGAAACCCACCTACACGTGAGGGGAATGTCTAAGACAATATGTCAATGATATACACGTGGCCCTCTTTAACAATTTAAGCTTTTAGATTAGTGATAAAAAATAGGTTACATTGAGTTTTCAGACTCAATCCGACTTGATTTTTCAGCATTATCCGTTTCAAATAGAGTGGTGAAAATGTTACCACGCAGTCCATCCAAGTTTTCTGAGACAAAGGTTTACCTTGTTATTGTTCTATTTAACAGAATCAAATGTATATGGAGAAAAAACGGAAGCAACATTAAGAAATACAAACTCGTCAATCATTTGTATTACCCTTTGAATGGATCCAAACTAGTTTGTATAAATTTCTTTATGCGAGTGGAGTGGACGGACATTGTTATTTGGTGAGAAGACAGCCAAAAGATTGTCAATATATGAAAATATAAACTGCCCCCTCGAGTGGCATTT
>CAIGRT010138104.1:0-10802 GCA_903798405.1 Fraxinus platypoda
TCATTAATGTATCGTGAATATGCCCACATCTTTTCGCAAAGTCTCAAACCTAACCAAATCTAAAGCCTTAGTAAGTAAGTCAGCAAGTTGGCCTTCAGTAGTTATGTGTTCTAGAGTGACTATTTTTCTTTCAACTAAATCCCTAATGAAATGATATTGTATATCAATGTGCTTAGTTTTAGAGTGTTGAATATGATTTTTAGATATATTTATTGCACTTGTATTGTCACGAAACATAGTAAGAGAGTCTTGTTCAATACCATAGTCACTCGGCATCTGTTTCATCCAAAACAATTTTGTGCAACAGCTACCAACGGCAATGTACTCAGCTACCGCTGTAGACAAGGAGATAGAATTTTGCTTCTTGGTTAGCCAAGAGATAAGATTGTTTCCCATATAAAAACATCCAAAGCAATTGTGTGCAATAGCTACCAAAGGCAATGTACTCAGCTACCGCTGTAGACAAGGAGATAGAATTCTGTTTCTTGCTTAGCCAAGAGATAAGATTGTTTCCCATATAAAAACGTCATCCATATATTCTTTTTTTGTCATCAATGTTTCCTTCCTAATTAGCATATGTATATCCTACAAGGTGAGAATTAGAGTCTTTAGTGTACCACAAGCCAAAATTAAAAGTACCATTAACGTATCTTATGATTCGTTTAAGAGCTGTCAAGTGTGACTCCTTTGGTTTAACTTTATATCTAGCACAGACTCCTACGCTTAACGCAATATCAGGATGGCTTGCAATCAAATATAGCAGACTGCCTATCATACTCATGTATAGACTTGGATCGACATCCTTGCCCAATCTCTACTAAGTTTTAAAGACGTTGCCATGGGAATCCTGACTGACTTGGGACTTTCAAGACCAAATTTATTTAACAGGTTCTACGCATACTTTGCTTGAGAAATAAAGGTTCCATCATCCACCTGTTGAACCTGCAAACCTAAGAAATAGTTTAGTTTACCAACCATACTCATTTCAAATTCACTCTTCATAAGATAGACAAACTCCCTGGATTTTGTTTCACGGGTGGATCGAAAGACGATGTCATCAGCATAGATTTGTGCCACATGCCACTTTTTAGGCGTCTAATGAATAAAGTTTTATCAGTTTCACCTCTCTATATCCCTTTTCAAAACAAAATGTGGTAAACCTTTCATACCAAGCTCGAGGTGCTTGTTTTAGTCCATACAGTGCCTTTTTAAGTTTAAACACATGTTCTGGTCGATGTGGATCAATAAATCCTGTTGGCTGTTCGACACGGGCTTCTTCATTTAGATTTTCATTCAAGAAGGCATTTTTGACATCCATATGAAATAGTTTGAATCCCAATTGTCAACCTACTGATAGCAGAAGCCTAATAGATTTAAGTCTGGCTACTGGAGCAAAGGTCTACAAAATTTACTCCTTCAATTTGGGTATATCCCTATGCTAGAAGTTTTACCTTATTCCTAACAATGTTGCCAAACTCATCAGATTTATTCTTGAAGATCCATTTTGTTCCGATAACATTTGCATCTGTTAGTCTAGGCACTAGCTCCCAAACATTGTTTCACTCGAATTACGCCAGTTCTTCCTGCAGAGCCAATACCCATGATTCATCATTTAGTGTTTCAAAAACATTCTTTAGTTCAATATGAGAGGTGTAACACACATTTTCGAGTTCTTTGGCAAGTCTTCTTCTTGTCACCATTCCATTTCCACAATTCGAATGTACATTATCGAGAGGTTGAGTTTTCTGGTCCAGGCAGGTAGTTGTTTCTTTCTTTGTTGTTCAGTGTCCTCTTCTTCTAATGAGTCTTCAGAATCCTTAGGACTAATTTCTCGAGTTTCTGACTGACTGTCATTAATATCTTTTGCTGAGTTGATTTCCTAAATTTTCTAACGAGTATCAGTTTGTTTGTCCATGCACTGATCTCGGGTTCCTGTAAATAAGGAGAGTAATCATCAATATTATCAATGTTAACATTAATGGATTCGATAACAATTTAAGTCCTCGTGTTGTACACTCTATAGGCTCGACTGTTCTCAAAATACTCAATGAATACCCCTTCGTCACTCTTAAGATCAAATTTTCCCAGGTGTTCATTGTCGTTCAATACATAGCACTTGCTTCCAAAGATGTGAAAGTAGTGAATGTTAGATTTTCTTCATTTCCAAATTTCATAGGGTATTTGTCTAGTACATGTTCTTAAGGAGACCCGATTCAGGATGTAGCAGGCAGTATTAATTGCCTTAGCCCATAATTTAACTGGGAGTTTCTTACTGTTTAACATTATTGTAGCCATTTCTTATAGTGATTTGTTCTTTCTCTCAACTACACCATTTTGTTTCGGAGTTTTAGGAGCAAAAAATTCATGAAAAATGCCATGTGTTTCACAGAATTTAGAAAAACTGTCATTCTCGAACTTATTGCCATGGTCACTTCTGGTTTTCCCTATTTGAACCCCTTCGTGATGTTTTTTGATAGTCATTTTTTGTATATGTAGGTAAATCTTTCAAACATATCAGATTTTTCCCTTAAAAATTCTACCCATGTGAATCAAGAGAAATCATCAAATATAACAAAGATATATCTTTTTCTACCAAAACTTTTAGTTTGTATAGGACCCATCAAATCCCTATGAAATAAATCAAGATAGTGTGTAGTACAAAGAAAATAACATTGTCTTTGAATTGTTCTATTCTGTTTACCTTTTTGGCATGAACCACACAAACTCTCAGGCCTTTCTGTGAGTTTGGGAACTCCTCTTACCGCTTCAAGTTTGGTAAGTTTGATAAGATCTGCATAGTTTAAATGTCCCAATCGTTTGTACTGCAATTCTATACAATCAGAGTTAAAAACGTGACATGCAATATCGAATTCAAGCAAGTAACATTTATCATGAGACATGTTACTACAGAGAACACAACTACCATCATTTTTCATTACCTTATACGTGCTCTTTGTGAACATAACCATAAGATCATCATCACATAATTGACCTACACTAATCAAATCCGCTTTCAAGTCAACAACATAAAATACATTTTTCAAGACAGGTGATCTGTTTATTTCAATTGTACCTACTCCTTTAATTTTATTTTGGGCACCATCTCCCAAAGTAACCATTTCTCCTACATAACTTTTGTAGTCAATTAATATAACACGATTTCTAGTCATGTGTTTAGGCAGTGATGAGAGGTGTATCCATATAGATTACACAAGCTACACCTGGTCCTAAGTTCCAAACAGTTTTTTTCGAGGCGGTCAGAACCTATTGTGGTGTGTTCATATGCAAAACTATCTTGCTAGTAGTGGTTTCGTTCGATATTTTGACTATTGCTGCTGATGACTGACTTTGCAATCTTCCAGATCCCAATGCGCCTTTAACGAATGTCAATTGAGTAGTAACCTTCTCATTTCCTTTACTTTCATATCCCAACCCAACTTTGTCATTTGGGTTTCTTCCATAACTGAGTACTTCATTGAGACGAGTCGAGCCAATAGTTAGCAGTTTGACTCTTTCTCTGGCATGTTCTAGTTCGGCTTGAAGTTCTAGCAATTGTTTCCTTTTCATTTATGGCTTTGAGCAAACTTTCTTTTTCGACTGCAATTATGGACCTTTCTTCTTCAATGTATTCCATCATGGCCAGAAGAGTAATATTTCTCTTTTGTTCACCCTACAGATTGTCTTCTAGACTTCTACAATCTGCACGGCTATTGCAGGTTCCAGTTGACTCTGCATTCAGTAGGTTCTGACCTGCAGAAGCCAGTAAGTCTGTATCAGTAATAGATTGAAGATTTACTGTTATGGAAGTTACCTAATTGTCATCAGTTTTGCCCTCCTCGTCCGAAATCGACTATTTGTCTTCATCTTCACATAAAGTTATGTTCATAGCTTTATTGCCCCTAAACTTTTTCAAGGTGTTTGCATACTCAGCTGCAATGTGCTTGAATCCTTCACACCATGGCATTGTACTCATTTTTTAGTCTTTTCCATAGATGACGCGGAGAATTGCTTAGAGTTTTCAGGAAACTTCTTCTTTTGAGGTGATTGAGTTCTTCAGCTTCTTCCTTTCTAGTTGTTTTTCAAGAATTTTTTAAACTTTATAGTGAGCATGGCCATTTGTTCATCATGTTCGCTTTCATCATCTTCTTTCTCTATCTCTACCTCTTTGACTTTAAGTACAATCCCTGAGTCTTTTTCTTTCTTTTTTTTGTGAAGATTTAGTTCATAAGTCATCAAGAATCCCACCAATTCTTCCATCTTCATGCTTACTATATCCTTACTTTCCCCAATAACGGTAACTTTTGAGTGGAACCTATCAGGCAGTGATCTGAGTATTTTTTTTTTTTCACTATTTTGCTTTTAGAATATTTCTTACCCAAGGTATAAGCTAAGTTGGTGATGTCACTTGGTTTTGCATAGAAGTCTTTGAATTGCTCATCTTCTCTCATGGTTAATTGTTCAAATTCAAGTGTCAGCATTTGTAGTTTAGAAAACTTCACTGTAGTTGTTCTTTTATAGGTAAGTCACAGTATGTCCCACACCTCTTTAGCCACCTTGCAAGTAGAAACCAAACGAAATTGATTAGCATCTATGGATGAGAAAATGGCGTTTAATGCTTTAAAGTTCCAACTAGCATTGTTATAATCAGTGGTCACCCACTCATCTGCTCATTTTTCTCTTTCTTTATCTCTTCAGTTACGGTAGGAGTTTTATATCCATGCACAATTGAGTGCCTGGCTTTCTCATCTAAAGATTGGACATAAACTTGCATTCTAATTTTTCAATATGAATAATTAGTACCGTCTAAAATAGGGGGTCTAAACGGGGCACTGTCCATAACTAGGTTTTAATGTGGAACTCACTTTTGAAAAGTGAACCCTCTCAAATACCAATTGTTAATACCTAAACCTAGTTAATTTAAACAATTTGTCTCAATTATACGTTACTGCCCAAATACACTAGTCAGCCAGAACTTCCAACTGGTAGTTTTACGTACAATTCTAAATGAAATAACTTAACAGTTTTAAGGTTTGCAAATAATGACCTATTATACAATTAAGTAAAAAATAACACATATATGGCATAAAGAACTAATCCATTAACCCAGATACAAAAATACAATAGTTTTGGTTTAGCAATTTCGCAAAATTAACTAAAACAATCAAAAGCAAATAAAGAACAACTCTCATGTTTTCTTATTCCTTTTTACTTGTTGGAAAAGTGAAATCAAGCCCTCCGGTCTTGACTTTATTGCCACTTCACTATTGCATTCGGCCACAACCATCACTTGGATTAAGATTATCCAATCTTAACTCACGCTAAGTAGCCTGATCTTTGAATAGAATTATATTAGTCGCGCCAGGGTTTGTTCTCTTTGAATATGACTAAAGAACACGGGTTTTGCTTTGAAATGCTGAGCTGAATCTTCTGTCAGTTAGAACTCACCGAAGTAGGTCAGAATGCTTCTCCTCGTCAAGCTGCAGGTTCACTGGATGTATGAATTTTTTTTTTTTCTCTCAAAGCTAGTTCGACCCTTAATGTCCCTCTTTGCTTAAGGTCCAAACATCTCTTACCTGAATTAAAAACATTATGCACGGTAAGAATCACACAAGATATGGTTGATATGGTCCATAGTTGAATTAAGGAAAGATTTTTCTAATATAATATTTCCTTCTTGTAATTATTTGACTAATCAACTTTGTCCAAGATGATAAGTAAATATTTCAGAATATGCTACTTTTAAGGTAAGTAAGAATTTCACCTTATTTAAGCTTTAGAAACCTTAAGAAAATCGCATCTAGATCTTTCCAAACCTATAGCACCCATTCAGTTCTAACTGACTGGCTTACCTGTCTATAGACTTCATGGGTGCACATGTTTTTATTGGAACATGTTTGGACATTAAAAATCATTCTAATGTAAGTAAGTCAATGAATAAAGATTAAGTAAAAATATACCATATATTTTACTTATATATTCACAACTTTTTTCTAGTAACCTTGCAACCTTAGATTGCAATTCAACATTTCAGGGCTGATCGTGCAACTCCAATTGAGCTGCCTTAAGATCGTTTTTAGCCTTATCAGCCTTGGCCGCAATATGTGCAAAGTCCCTTTGATTGAGTTGCTTCAATACTCCCTTTAAAGCTTCGTAACTTTTTACAAAGAATGTATAGTTTAGCTCCATGAATCTGCTGATTCCAACTCCTAGCAACCAGATTCTGAAAATCTGATGTTCAGCCCACATGTTAAAGAATTTGAAATATCTTTTTTATTTTTATAAAAAAGATACCGTAATAATCATATATGTTTAGATCCATTAAATAAAAGTCAATCTACAATTTGAATATAAAACATAATTTTACACGTATTAAATAACAAATTAGAAATGATAACGGGCAAACGGCAAAGTCAATGTAATGAAAATTTATAAAAACTGATTTTGACACAACTTTTCCATAATTATTTATAACTCAATTAATTACTTAATTAAGCCAATTTAAGCAATTTCACATATGGGCTTAGCAAACAGACATTTTTTTATACAAATGTTTCCTTAATTTGCAGTTCACGAAAATTCCAAATAATGCTAAAAAACCATGGATATCACATTTATTAGATAAATAATAAAATGTTAAATCCACTAATAAAGCATAACACAGTTTAAAATTTATAACCCAATAAAATCTGTCTTAAATTTTTAAATAAAAATCCTTACGAAATAAAAAAATGTTAATTCCACTAATATAGTTTAACACATATTGTAATTTATAACCAAATAAATCATGTCTTAAATTTCTAAATAAAAATCCTTATGAAATAAACTAAAGATAATGCTGAAATTAAAAATATTCCGCCACATTACATTACATTGGATTTGATTTATTAATTCCAAATATCCTGGCACCATGATTGCACCTCATTACCCGCCAACCAAGTCTATGAGAATACTCAATAGGACACGAAGTAATGATGCAATCCCCGAATAAAAGTATTTAAATCATGCATCAAAAATATCGTACCGTCATCATATCTTTGGATATCTATAAGTGCTCAATACATATCATATATTTGGTATTGGATGATCATATCATATATATCATCTTATATCTTTAACTTTCATAAGTATAATAATTCGACAATACGAAAAAATAATTTAAACGGGATAAAGTCAATTGCACCTCGTTATCCTACATTGTTAGATCAAATAATTTTTTGAAAAAAAATCAAGAGATTCCACGCTTCAAATTTTGTTTTCGACAAAAGAAGTGAAACTGCTATGCATATTAACTAGAATAATTCTTCCTTGCCAAAAGAATTTTCACAGGGGCCTTACAGGCCCCTCACAAGGGGTCGGGCCCCACATGTATTAAAAAAAATATTGTGCGGACCCCACCATGTGTGTGTTGTCTGTACAACTTCTGTAAAAAAAATTTTGTACACCAAGGGGGTTCATATTAACTATTTACTCTCTCTGGCCGTGAGATGTCTTATTTTGTGGTGTAAAATATTTGTCTTCATGGGGTAGATATATAGATAGGACAAGACATTGTATACAATTAACTTTCTAGTGTATTTGGGATTTGAATTACCGTGTCCCATAAAAAAATGGTTGGATAAGAATGAATTAGAAAATTTTATCACAATTCACCAAGATTACAATTTATCTTAACCAAACAAAAACAAAAACAAAAATAAAAACAAAAGCAAAAACAAAATATAAAATAGGATTAATATTTCTACACGACTCTCTCATTCATAAATGGTTAAATTAACCTAATAATTACAATTTAAGATAATATATTTCAACCTGAATAACTTGGGTTTAACTTATCCGAAATAATTATTTCTCGAGTCCAATATGCGTCATTTAATACAAACTATCCATCAAGCCCAATATTGATATACATATCATTACTCTATCAAAATCTAATTATTTGGCTCAATTAAAAATGAATTTAAGCCCCGGTTTGGTGCACATTTTGAAGGTAAGAATGCATTTTTACTGTTGATATGATGGGAAATATGTGGTTGAAAAAGAATAAAAAGTTATTGATGTGATGGAAAATATTATTTTATTGAAGAATGTGTTGTTGAAAATGAGTAGAAGAATGAGAATGAAAAAATAAATGTGGACCAAACAGGGCCTAATACTATTTTACCTTAATCGATTAACTTTTCAAAATTATAAAAATATAGTAGATAAAACAAATAATTTTATTCTATAAAATTTTCAGGGCGTTACATAGTTGGTGGGAGTGGTGTGGTGGGCGGAATGGGTCACATAAAGAACGATTATGACCAATTATTGAGTAATTGTGATCAATAAAACGAATAAATTGTGACCAACAAATAATATGTGACCTAAAATTGAGTGACTTGTGACTAAATTTTTAATTATGACTTACAATTTGAGTTTTCGTTAACGATAAATAACTTATAACCACTTAATTTGATAATTTGTGATCGAAAAATAACTCGTGACCAATTAATTTGATAATTTGTGATTGTGAAATAAGTTGTAACCTATAAAATTTGTGATTTGTTATCGAAAAATATGTTGTAACCTATAAATTAGTCTTTGATAAATATAAGTTGCAGTCAGACAACAATATGTCACATTTAGATAACAACAACTCACAATGAAAACATTACGGGTCACAAACATTCACAATGAAAATAATCATGGTCACAGATAGTCACAAATTACACAAACTGGGTCATAAAGAGTCATAGTTACACATAAAAGATTACAAATAGTCACAATTAATAGAAAATTAATCACACTAAAGTCATTATTCACATGTTAGGCCACAAAACACTGTTAACACAAACAGTCACATAGTCACATATAGTCAAAGTTAAAAAAGACCAGGTCATACCTTGCGAGGTTCCACTACAGGTGGTTTGGGGCACCCATCATTGATCTATGAACTTTGCTTGAGAGGTGGGATTGTCACCCACCCGTTTGAAGAAGTCGTGCACCCAAAACTGGTGATTACAAGATAACGTACATGGAAATTTATGAGCTGGTCAGGGTCCCCCAGTGCACCGCCCCCCGAGTCTTCCGAGCGACTATCTCGATCACGCAGACCACCTCCGACTGGCGACCCTAACACGAACCTTGCGACCTAGTTTAATGTGATGCAACTGCAATTGAATTTGATGCAAAACACAATGTATGAGCAGTTCCATTACCAAAATGAATTCAACATGGCCCTAGCTTCAATTTATTCTGACCGAACTTTCCCTCAACCGCCTCTACTACCTGATCACACTGCAAACCCGACCACACCTCGACAGGACACAGACGATGGCGGAGACAATTAGTGTCTTCTCTCAGGTAAGTATTCCTCATGTTCTTGCCATTCAACATTGGGGACAATGTTCATCTTAAGTTTGGGAGTATTTATGTTGCTTATGTCGTTGGTGTGGTTATGTATATTTATTTTGTGTTTTGAGTGATTTGTGTGTTGTTAAAAAAAATAAATAAATAAATAAAACTTGAAAAAAATTTGTATGCTTGTGTGAGTCAGATAGTCTTGTTGCTATGATAAATATAATTGAGAGCATGTATTAGTTTGTGAATGGGGATAAATCATATGCTAGAGTTTAAATTTTCGCTTATCCATGATAAACGTGATAATAATTATGCACTAAAATGAGGTATAGCGTCGTAAAAGAACATGAAGGTTCATATACTTAGGCTATAGAGATGACCTAGGTGCTTAACGCCTTAAACCATAGTCACAACATCCCTTGACTATATATATATTTGGAACGTGCTAACCGATGAAAGAGATGGTTTAGGATTGTGGTGATTACATGCATGTAATAAGATTGAATAATTCTACTTGTACATCAAAAAATATACATAAGGGTGTACACCCCCCTCACATGGGGGTGAGACCCACTTGTATAAAATATTTTTTTTATTCAAGCGGGTCCCACCCCCATATGAGGGGGGGTGTACACCCCTATGTACATGGTGATGTCCCACTAGCAAAATCGAATAAGATTTGTGTGGAGTGTTTCGACTTTCTAGTATACGCTTGGTGATGACCAGATGCTATGGATCTAACCCCCATATATTGTGATTTTCTTTTATAGAAAATAAGCAAGTGCACTGATTTAGCTTATGTCTCACGTCGGCACCTTTTTTACTCGAGTGATTAAGTGTGTAGGGTATCTTGAAACCTGGTACCCTTTGGTATTTAANTGTAGGGTATCTTGAAACCTGGTACCCTTTGGTATTTAAAAGTCGGGGAGTTACCGACTAAAAGCTCGCTACAGAGGTCAAGAAGTGAAAATGGGTGAGGTCAATAATGGGCTAAATAAAAAAAAAAAGTATGCAAGAGTGCAAGAAAAAATTCATTGTTGGGGGCCTAGATTACTAGTTAGTTTGAATCACCTAATATAAGCTAGTTTGTTGTACACTCATTATTGGGAGATTCATCACATGAATAAATTGTTGACATTGCCGGTTAAACGAAACCAAATTAGAGATGTGTAAGGAAGTGATAAGTGAAACTAAACTTAGGAGTGCACCATGGTGAGAGCGTAAAAGAAAACAAGTTTGGAGGTATGTGAATCTCACGAGCGAAGTAAGGAAAGAATTGTCCATTAAGGGGTGGAAATTGAACCAAATTGTGAATGTTTGACGTTACACTTGATTTTTCACACACACACCCATTTACATTGGATAAGTGAAAGTTTAGATCTTGTATTGTAATTTTGAACTCATTCATAGATGTGATACAATGTTCTCAGTACTGAGTTAAATTGCAAGCTATCTGACTAAGT
>CAIGRT010138145.1:0-12267 GCA_903798405.1 Fraxinus platypoda
TCTTCCAAAATGACCAGTTGGAAGAACGATTATAACCTAATTTTGAACGTTTAATTTTAATTATTATGTTTTGATTTTCAATTTATATTTGTAGATTGTTTTTACTTTTTTTATGTTTTGAATTACTTGATCATTAATTCATTGATTTGAGAATGGTGACAAGTTGAGATGCGAGATATTTGTTTAGACGATATAGTAAAAATTGAAATTTAAGATCATTGATTAAATTCTTTGGTGGTTGAATACTCTTGATTAGTGATCATCCTAATTCACGTAAAGACATTGTGAGTTGATTGAGTACGATTAGTTTGAACTTGAGAGAGATAAATCACTTAATTTTGAAGAATTTGAAAGGGTTACACATAATAATTGTTGCTAAAATTTGCTGTTTGATATTAATGAAATATATGATAAACTCATGAATCATAACACTTTTAACCATTATATAAAAACCTAAATAGTCCACTTGTGATTGTCACTTTTTATTTATTTTCACTGATTTATAATATTTAGGATAAAATCAAAATCACCTTTAATTTTTTTTTTTTTTTAATTCAAATAGAAGATAGGAATAGTCAAATCAACTATTATATAGTAGTACTCATGAAAACAATAACTTGAACTATTGGGTCTAGTTTGTTGCTTGTTAACAATATTGTACAATTGCGATAGAAATCAAGCAATATGTTTTTGACATTGTTGTCAGTGACTATTTTTTACTTAATATTGGTTTACATTATTTTTAGCTTTGTTTGATTTTTTGTATCATTTTTTTCCTTTTCAACTTATCTACTTGTTTTTCTTGATTTCATTGTCTCTTAGGGAACGAAAAAAGTAATCTCTTAGGGAACGAAAAAAGTAAGACACCGGCAATAATATGAGATGAGAGATTCCCACATTGATGGCAACGACATGTTTGTGGGAGATATCTTCATCATGCAACAATTTAACATGATGTTAGATGATACACTTGTCGAAGTTGATTAGGGTGATTTGTCGGTAAGATTGTTCTGACACGAGAATCAATATATGATGTGTTTTTTTTTTCAATATCCAAAAATGTGTTTTTAATGTCAAACATATAAAACTAAAGATTAAAACTCATATTACATGGTTCATCGTTCTCCTAACACAAAGAAAACTATCTAACATGTTATGAGAAAAAAATAAAAGAATATTGAAGAATCGACACGCCTAATATAATTCTTGAATTTATTCTCGTGTTCTTGGATTCCATCTTTATGTTCTTGGCTTCTTCTCCACTCCAAAAGTATCTTAGAATATCCCCTCATGCGTTCTGGACGGCTCTAGGTTTTAAAACATGCCCCAAGATTTGTTTATATAAAAATTGTATTGAAATAAGGAAACCAGATTTTTTCCTTCGAGAACATACTATCCGACCGCATAGTGTTAAGGGATGTGACAGCATAGAACAATAAAATTCACCCAAAATTTTTCTGATGTACTACATACAACCACATGTAAGAAGAACTATGCGACTGCGTAGTTCAAGAAAATTTCAATTCTTTGCATTTTGGTCCTTGAACTCCATTTTTTCGTTTTTTGATCTCTTTTTTCACTTTTTCTTCTTCCAACACTTCATTCATTTTCTCTATTGGTTTTTGACTCCTTCACATCTTCATTTCTTCTCCCGAGTCATCTTTCGGCTATTTGCACTTTAGTCCCTAAATTTTGGTTTTCTTCCATTTTAGTCATTTTCACTCCTTTTTCCTAAATTCCACCATGTTAATCAACGTTACCCCTACAAAACACAATTTATATAGAATTAAGGCATATTTCGATATAGTTACCAACAATTATCCATGTTTTGTGACATAAATAAGTGTGTCAAACACACTTATTAGTTTTCATATTGTTAAATAGAAAAAATTACACCACCATTGGCGACCTCCCACTAGACCGGAGCACATCAAACAAATGATACCAGATGTAAAGATGAGCTCGGTGTTGATTTTGCTGAACACCAGAAGTGAAAAACATGACGACAGCTTCGGGAAATAAAGTCCTTTATGGATGAGCATCGTGCTTCGCTGGGTACCACAGTCGAGGAAAATAATTGGTGAATATTTGCGAGTTCTGGTGGCTGCCGGAGATGGTGGGCTGTATGGCGGTGAACCCTTTGATTGAAGGACAGAGGGTTCGACTTTGGGGATTCTCAATTTTATGGGGAATATGAAAACGAAATTGGGTGTTTTCAAAATCTCCTTTTTGCCTTTCCTTTTTTTTTCTTAAACCTTCCAAGTCAGCCTGGCCATACCCTGTTGAATTGGGATGGACAAAATAAATAGCAATATTATCAAGCATCTGTTTCATTATTTATCCCTTGTTTGAGCTTCATTTTCCTAGAAACACATTTTTTCCCCATACATTCTCCAAAATATCAATATTCAAAAACACATTTTCCCCAAAATGGGGCACAAACAAAGG
This sequence comes from Fraxinus platypoda, assembly GCA_903798405.1. NCBI lineage: Eukaryota > Viridiplantae > Streptophyta > Magnoliopsida > Lamiales > Oleaceae > Fraxinus > Fraxinus platypoda. The sequence goes on from CAIGRT010138145.1 coordinate 2,449, forward strand.
CTTAATAAAGTTAATATTTATTTAGTTGTACTATATATACATAATAGTTTACACAACGATTTACATACACATGATGTGATAGATATGATTTCATTAGAATTTTTTTAACCTTATAAAAAAAATTAAGTACTCTCTTTTTGACACCTCAATTGTATGTAAATCATTATGTAAATCATAATGCTATTTGTACATAGTAGAATTATATAATGATTCATAAAGATGATGTGTCAAAAAGATAATGATGAATTTTTTTATTTGATTGAAGAAATTTTGTTCCAATCATATCTCATCCCATGATGTATATATAAATTGTTATGTAAATCATTATGTACATGCGACACAACTGATGAAGTAAATTGACTTTCTCTTACTCCAAATTCATACTCTTCTTGAAACCCCTTTTTGCTTCTCCTTCTTTTCCTCTTCAATTTTTCATTGTCAAATTGTTATTTTTCTGCGTCAATTTGGAATCAGAACAACTCATTTTCCTTTGACCAAATATTTTTGTGAAGTTTTTAGAGGTGTTCAAGTTCAATAGTTTATTTCAACCATTAGTACATCCCTAGCCATTGTCTCTACCAACCTCTACATCCATAATCGTCCTCAACCAATGGTTTCTTCATTTATAACATCAAAAATTTTCACAATAACTCAACCATGATTTGACAACCATTATTTAAAAACTCTTTTTCTACATACTTATTTTAAATCACACATTCACATGATAAAATATTCTGTGCATAAATCCAAAAATTTTCTATTTAAAACTCCATTTTACCCAAAAAAAAAAAGGTTGTCAAATAGGGACTTAGATTCAAACATAAGAAAAGTAAAGGGGCACCAACAATCAATAGAAAAAAAACATCAATTTTGCTACACATACATTCTAGTTGACATTCTATTTTACATTGTATCATATGGCATACAATTTTATCATTGATTTCTCCAATACTTAAAATAATCAATGACCTCAATTTTGCCACATATTCAAATTTCATCCAAGTTGTACATAAATACTATACATGTAGCATAATAAAAAACATGCAAAGTAATTGTTAATCTTACTATTTGGTACTGTTCATCAGAAAAAAATCGATTTTCTTTTCTTTGTAGTTGTCGAAATTGTTCACTAGTTAAGTAAAATTTTAAATTAGATTAGTTTTTTTTATTATTATTATTGTTCTTAGTTTTCAATGCAAAAAAATAAATAAATAATAAAAATTGAAAGAAAAGATGGTGTTGGTTTATGTTTGTTTTGTAACAAGCACAAATTGTTAGAATGCATAATGTAGCTTGCTTATCTTAGTAATGTAGTTGGCATATCAGCTGTTTTTGAACATACTTAATAAGGAGACGAGCATATCACCCAGCTGTCTTACCATCTCGTTATATTGCACATGGTTAGGTGCACAAATATTCCTTTTGTTGAGTAGTATGTTAGGATGGTTCTTTACTCTTTTACCCCTTTCTCTTTTCTATTTATTAGCACTTGTATTGAAGTTAATTGCAAGATGAATTTCCGGATTCAATTCTAGAGTTATCAGAATTTTCCTTCATCTTCATTCAGCTGTGTTATCAGCCTTCTAACATCTTCATTTCACTTTAAATTCTTACATGGTATCAGAGCAATGACTACAATTGCTGAAATGAATTTTGCTACCAGTGCAAACGCAGCTCCTATCCAAACTCCTGATTTTTCTGACCATTACAAATTAGAGAACTCAGATAATCCAGGAGCCATTCTTGTTACAGATCTACTAACAACAGAGAATTATCCTACCTGGTCAAGGGCATTCCGGCGAGCACTCCGAGCTAAAAACAAGCTTGGTTTCATCAATGGAACACTACCTAAGCCTGAACCAACCAGCACCTCCTTCGATCCATGGGAAAGATGTAATGATATGGTGGTATCCTGGATCCAAAATGCTATTTCTCCCTCTCTTAGATCCAGTGTTGCCTTGATGGATGAGGCAAATGAGATATGGGTTGAACTTAAGGATCAATTTTCCCAACAAAATGGACCCAGAATATATGAACTGAAGAAAGCACTTGCAGATCTGGAGCAAGAAAATGATTCTGTAAGTATCTATTATGGTAAATTGAAAACCATTTGGGATGAACTATCAGTCTATGATCCCATCCCTGAATGTAGTTGTGGACAATTGAAAGTACTGGTGGACAGACATCAACGTGATTGTGTAATTAAATTTCTAATGGGGCTAAATGAAGTTATGACAACACAAGGGCTCAAGTTATGATGCTTGATCCTATTCCACCAGTAAACAAGGTGTTTTCCTACATCCAGCAGCAAGAGAGACATAGGCAGATGACCTCAACTACTGTGAACAATGAAGCCATTGCAATGGCAACTAGGAAAACCTATGGAGATAACATGATTGTCAGCTATGGAAAATCAAACTTCGCTGGCAAAAGGGATAGACCATATTGCACACATTGCAAAATCCCTGGACACAATTTAGATAAATGCTTTAAGGTAGGAAACATTGAGCCTCCTCTTTGCACACACTGCAACATGATAGGACACACTACGGAGAAATGTTTTAAGCTGCGAAATTCTCCTCCAAATCACAAGTTGCACAGGGTCCAAAGAAGGGATAGGGTTTTGCAAATCAATCAAGTGTAATGGAATAGGAGAGTGAGAGGCCAGTGTATCTAACCAAGGGACAATATAAAGAGTTCCTTGCCTTGCTTCGTTCTAAGGAAAACTCTCAGAACACTCATTCTGTTAACCATGTGCAAACCATTGATCATTCAAAAACTAAGCCCCAATCTGATTTATCTGGTAAAGCTACCTATCTATCTATTGTACCTACACACTCTCAGAATTTTGATAGCATCCCATGGATTATTGACAGTGGTGCAACAGATCATATGATCTGCAACACCAGTCTCTTTACCTCCATTGAATCGAAAGCCCCTCTCTTAGTTAAGTTACCCACTGGTGAGATTGTTCCAGCCACACATACTGGTGTAGTGCAAATCACAACTCTATGTTTCTCAAAGATGTGCTATGTGTTCCTAATTTTCATTTCAATTTATTATTTGTCAAGAAATTAACTCAGCAGATCCCTTGTTGCCTAATCTTCATGTTTCATGCCTGCTATGTGCAGGACCTTTTATCTTGAAGGACGATTGGGAAGGGTCAAGTATGGCATGACCTGTATCGACTGATGCTACACAAGGTTCCACCCACAGTACTCATGACCACCCTATCATCCCTTAATCTTAGGCAATCTTTCACTACTGCCTTTGTTATCAATTCTGATGTTCAACCAAACTTATGGCATTATCGTTTAGGACACGTATCAGACTCTAGAATGAAGCTTATCTCTGATATTTCTGTTGTTTCCCATTATAAGAATACCAGCAATGTTCCTTGTTTTATTTGTCCATTGGCAAAGCAACATAAAAATCATTTTCCTATGAAATCACATAAGACTAAGCAATTGTTTGAAATTATTCATTGTGACATCAGGGGTCCGTGCCCCACTACAGCTCATGATGGGTCTAAATATTTCCTTACACTTGTAGATGACAATTCACATGCCACTTGGGTTTATATGCTCAAGAAAAAATCTGATGTTGATCATTCTATTCAGGCTTTTATTCAAATGATAGAAAATCAATTTTAGACCTCAGTTAAAACCTTAAGAAGTGATAATGGACCTGAGTTCAAATTGACTGATTTTTTCAACTTAAAAGGGATCATTCATCAAAGAACTTGTGTTGAGACCTCTCAACAGAACGGTGTGATTGAAAGGAAGCACCAACACTTGATGAATGTTGCCAGAGCTTTAAAATTTCAGTCATGCCTTCCTTTATTTTATTGGAATGAGTTTATCCTCACAGCAACATACTTGATAAATAGAATTCCCACACCTCTACTGCAAGACAAGTCACCATTTGAAATACTCTTTCAGTGCACACCAACCTACTCCCACCTTAGAACCTTTGGATGCCTTTGCTATGCTTCAACATTGACACATGGGAGAACGAAATTTGATCCTAGAGGGCTTCAATATATTTTCTTAGGTTACCCCTTTGGAGTTAAATGATATAAAGTAATGTATTTGCGGACAAAAACCATTTTTATATCTAGAGATGTGACATTTCATGCGACTTATTTTCCTCACAAACAAGCTAAAAAACCAACTGATGAAACTGAGTTTGTCTTTACAAAGCCACTTCCTGATATTATCAATCACATCCATGAGTCCACATCAGATGCCATACTCCACTCACCTGAAGCACATACACCTTATCAAAACATTTCAAACGACCCTACACCTGAAAATAATCCTCAAACATCACCTCCCACATCATCTACCACTCGAAGGTCCACAAGGGTCAAGAGAGCTCCTCAATACCTACAAGATTTCCACTGTCATCAGGCCACATCAACTTAGGCATCCCACTCTTCTCCCAAGACAAGGTCTATAACATCTGCAGGTAAGGCATTTTCCCTTTCTAATACCATTTCTTATCAAAAGTTATCACCTCAGTTTAGAGCTTTTTAAACCTCCATCTGCATGCACTTTGAACCCAGCACATATCACCAGGTTGTGAATGATCCTAATTGGTGCAAGGCAATGAACTCAGAGATAGAAGCCCTTGAGTTAAATAGAACCTGGAACCTACTGATCTTTTACCGGGAAAAATAGTAATTGGCTGCAAATAGGTGTATAAGCTAAAGCATAACTCAGATGGTAAGTATTGAGAGGCACAAGGCAAGACTTATAGCCAAAGAATATACACAAAGGGAGATAATAGACTACAATGAAACATTCTCACCTGTTGCAAAGCTTGTAACTGTTAGATGTTTATTGGCTATTTCTGCAATTCAGAATTGGCATCTCAAGCAGTTTGATGTGAGCAATGCCTTCCTACATAGAGTTTTGTACGAAGAGGTATATATGCAAAAATCCCCAAGCTACACAAAAGGAACTCTAAACTAAGTTTGCAGGCTATTGAAAAGTATATACGGCCTGAAGCAAGCCTCAAGGCAGTAGTATTCCACATTTTCTGTAGCACTTATAGACTTTGGGTTTTCTCAGTCAAAGGCTGATTACAGCCTTTTCACAATGGCAACAAATCATTCCTTCATAGCTTTGCTTGTCTATGTAGATGATATAGTCATAGTAGGGTCTAATTTGAATCAAATAGATACAATTCAGAAGTTCCTCAGCAATAGGTTCAAAATTAAGGTACTAGGCGATCTGAGGTATTTCCTTGGCCTTGAAGTTGCGAGATCAAACAAGAGAATTGTCATTTCTCAACGCAAATACACTTTAGACATGCTGGCTGATGCAGGACTACTTGGAGCTAAACTGGTTAAACTACCTATGGACCAGAATCTAAAATGGGGAAGAGACACAGTCAAACTAATACATGATCCCACAGTTTACAGGAAATTGATTGGGAAGCTAATGTATCTATCTTTAACTAGGCCAGACATATGTTATGCTATTCAGAACCTTAGCCAGTATACGGAGGCCCCTTCTTACATGCACCTTGCAACAGTTCATAAGGTAATCAGATATCTCAAAATGGTATCAGGACAAGGCCTCTCATTTCCATCTTCATCCACATTAAAACTTCAAGCTTTTTGTGATTCTGACTGGGCAGTATGCCCTGATTCTCGAAGATGCATCCTTCTTGGAGATTCACTGAAGATCATCTGCTGAAGCAGAGTACATGTCAATGGCTAGTACTTGTTGTAAAATTACATGGTTAAGGTATCTCCTAAAGGACCTTCAAATTGATCACTCCAAACCAGTTACTCTACATTGTGACAACCAGACGGCATTGCACATTGCCTCCAACCCAGTATTCCATGAAAGAACCAAGCATATCGAGCTGGATTGTCACCTAATCAGGGATCAGATTGAAGCTGGACACATCTGCACCTCCTATGTTAACACTCAATCACAGCTTGCAGATATGTTTACTAAGGCATTATCCTTCATCACTCTGAGATCACATTTGTCCAAGATGGGAATAGAAAATATCTATTCTCCATCTTGAGGGGGCTGTTAGAATGCATAATGTAGCTTGCTTATCTTAATAATGTAGTTGGCATATCAGCTGTTTTTGTACATACTTCATAAGGAGACTAGCCTATCACCCAGNCAGCTGTCCTGCTATCTCGTTACATTGCACATGGTTAGGTGCACAAATATTCCTTTTGTTGAGTAGTTTGTTAGGATAGTTCTTTACTCTTTTACCCCTTTCTCTTTTCTATTTATTAGCACTTGTATTGAAGTTAATTGCAAGATGAATTTTCGGATTCAATTCTAGAGTTATCAGAATTTTCCTTCATCTTCATTCAGCTGTGTTATCAGCCTTCTACCATCTTCATTTCACTTTAAATTCTTACACAAATTCTCCAATATCCGGATCGGTCAGACATTCTTAATAGTTTTTTGCCCTCAATTTTTCGATTGATTCCTTTACCAATAGCTGAGTATATGATTTTAATATTGTGGATTGCACATGCTTTGCAATGATTTAGATTTTGGGTTGCTCCCATCTAACTCTTGGTCGTGTATCAATTTTGTTCTATCGAGATTTTAATTTTCATTTAAGTTCTTAATGTCTTATTCAAAAAAAAAAAAACACACACACACACACACAATCACACAAATTGTATTAGTTTTTAGTTGCCTTTTTCTTAAATAAAAATAAAACATAAAAACGTCCAAAAAAAAGTTGATAAAAAATGTTGTTGCGTGCTTATCAAAAGCTAGGAGACCAATTGTTGACTAATGAAAAAAATTTCTTCGACCTTTGCTATCTTTTAATTAACTCATACGTTTACTTGAACAAATTGTGCATTTGCTCTCACAAGTGATCCAATCACGTTCTATTCTATGCTCACATCTCTTTCTCTACTTATCACATAATTGGTCTCCAATGAGATATTAAATTTTTTATATGTTGTTATACATGTAGCATTTCCTTCTTGCCTTGGTGAAATATTCCTAATTACTGCACATGATACCCCATATAGGAACGAAACAATGCATAATATCGTTCTATTAATTATATCATTTGCATTCTTATCTGATAATTCCACCGACTACAAAATTGTATGTTAAGGTAATTATAATATTTACTATGGCTAATATAAGGTATAGTATCATTATGTAGGATCTAGACTATGAGCAAATGATAATTGACATGTTATAACATTTTTTAGCACTAAGAAATACTCGTCTAGGGAATATATTCATATCCATGGAGATTATTATGACCCTTATATTAGAAAAAATGACAATCTCTCTCCGGACTTGCTTCCCTCATTTTGGATAGTACAAAAAAGAAAAATAAGAAGGGTTTTCCTATTATAATTAATGTGGTAGAAAGACTTTTTGAGAAGTGGACTATCAAGATCAAATTATATTTGTCACAATCTATGATGTTTTTAGCATTTGTTTCGATGATTATAGTGCAATTATCTCCTCACTTTACACAAATGATGAGAGTTTTGAGTAATGTATTGTGTCCCCTTTTGTGACCCTACTTGTAGCGTTCTGAATAACAATGACTTAGTTGTGGAACTATCTGTGATGTTGCTATGTAAGGAAAACATGTTGCATACTCCTTTGCGTGCCTTTAAAGTTGACTTTGTGTTATGACGTTGACTCAACTGATTGATACTTCTGAAGTTGCATCGTTTTTTGTCTAAGGAAATTATTCACTTGCATACTTTTTCTATTATTATCCAGTTATTACCTACTAATTATCATCATATTATTTTAGCTCCATACACTATTGTAATTTTTCTAATTTTCATGCCAAATTAAAAAATAACTTACTTTAATTCATGAAATTTATGAGCTTGCTTTTGAAGCGTACTATAGGCTTAAATACTTTAATAATAAATTTTATGCTTTCTTGCGTGTTTCTTTGACCCGGTTTTCTGAAATACGTTAAAAAAAAGTTTTTTGGATCATTCACATAAAAATAATTTATTTGATTGATCATTACACTTGAATGAAAGTTATGTGTTTAATATAATAGATTTTTTTTAATCGAAACCCATTTGAGCCTCCGATTTTGTAATCATTTATTTTTGCATGCTAGTCTGTGGTGCTACTCCTTTGTGCTCTTTATTATGTGTAGTTAATTGAAGTTTTTTCGGATGAATAGCATAAGTTTTTGCTTTTAAAAATCCCCTATCACTTCATGATTATAACCAGATCATGTTCTTGGGGGATGATTTTTGTTACACTCAGGCCCAATTTGATATCCCCAATTTTCTATGGAACTTGTAAATCATTTTCCATTTTCTATCTTTTACATTGTTTGATATGCAAAATTTTCCTTGGAATTGGTTTTCCCCCCAACCCCCACGTGACCCCCTTTTCTTGGTTTTCATTGAATTGGTTTTTCCACCACTTTGGTGGGAAAATGGTTTTTCATCTTTTTTGTTTTTTTATTTTTATTTTTAGCAATGGAAACAAATTCTATCCCCAATTGTAACAAATTCTATCCATTTAATGGACAATTTTCATGTAAAATAAAGTCAAACGAACACCAAAAGATTCAAAATTTCAATATTTTCCACGTGGAAAGTTATACTAATCTAACACAATTAATTTACAATTCCCAAGAAAATAATTCTAGGCAATTTAATTCCCAACAATTCATTTTCTTTCCACCCAAATTTCACTCTTACAATCAAACGGACCCTTATAAATTATGTGGCATGAGCATGACGGAGGAGGTCTCATATACGTTGACGTGGCATCAACTATTCATTGGATTTGGCCTATTAAACCAAGTAACTTTGTCTTAGGCTTGGACTCGACCCATTAACATCATTTGGCTCATTTTCATTTCACTATATTTATATGATTCATTTTACAATTAAAGTATGGTGTCTAACCCTATCCAAATCCTCTTTCTCATCTTTTGCACTCGTATTTCTCTCGTTCGATAGTTGACTTAATCGTCAAAGTGTAAATGGTCGTCGGACCTTTTTCTTGATCGATGACCTTTGCCTCCTAATGGGATGTTCTAGTGTGCAAATGATGCCAACGTGGAGGGGAGGTAGTTGGGATTATGTTGGTGCATTTTTTTAGTTCAAGAGATTGACGCCGTTTGTGGAAAAACAGTATATTAACCATGTTCTACCACACACAAAAAACCACCGGAAAATGAAGAATTTTTTGAGCAATTCGTCTACCAAAATATTCGAGAAGATCAGTCATCGAGAAGAAACAAGAATGGCAAACAAGAAGGAAATGAGAGTCAAGAAAATTGGGATTAATTCAACAAAAATCCACCAGTGGTTTATTAAAAAAAAGGATCTATTTGCTCCCCCGAGGAAATAGTGGAAGATGGTCGGTTGACCTGGCCATCTTTCCACAATGGCCTTTGACTGACTTAAAAAAATAAATAAAGGAAAAATCTACAAACTAGTTAAAAGCAATGAAAAGTCATTTTTACCCTCACGTGATTTGGAAGAGAGAAAAAAGAGGAAAAAATCGTGTCTAAAACTGACGATCTAGACCGGAGATCAACATTCCTCTTGAAGAATGTGAGTTTTGGAACTATTTTATGTATTTTACAAAGCATGTTCTATGTTTATTGAATAAAAAAAGCATGTTTTGTTAAATAATCTTCGTAGAAATTGGCGATCTCCGCTACTTGTAGCGGCGAAGGCTGCTTCTGGGCGTCTGGGCCAGATGCCCAGTGAACTTGCTTATTCTTTTTTTTTTTTTATCAATTGGATTATTTATTTAATTGTTTAATTAAAATAAACTAGATTATTTAACTGTTTATTGAACATTT
>CAIGRT010138202.1:0-15218 GCA_903798405.1 Fraxinus platypoda
TAAGAGCATGTTTAGTTAAGCTTAAAAGTTACTTTTGTAGAAAGTAAGTTAGACTGACTTTCTATAAAAGTAAGTTTTGTTAGCCAAAATAGTCTTTTAAACTTATGTTTGACAAAAGAGAATCTTCTAAGTAACTTTTGCTTCGTTTTAAGTTTAGCCAAACGTGCACTGGTTCTACCAATTACATCATACTTTAGCTCCAAGCAAATGTCATGGACCGCAGTGATCAACATTTCAATCTTGCAGAATGTAGACCAATAACCTGCACGGAGCCACTGACATATGCACCTCCAGGAGCACCCTGTGGTTGTGTTTGGCCTATTGAAGTTAGATTGCGCTTCAGTATTTCTCTGTATACGTTTTTTCCATTAGTTCCCAATCTTGCTAAGGAAATCGCAAACAGTATCTTACTAGACCAAAGTCAAGTTCGCATTATGGGAGCTGATGCAGCCAACCATCAACTAGAGAAGACCACCGTCCTCATTAACTTGGTACCTCTGGACACGAAGTTCAACCCTTCTACTGCATTTCAAATATACACAAAGTTCTGGAAGAGGGAAGTTTCAATACGGTCTTCAGTTTTTGGTGTCTACGAGGTGGTATACGTTCGCTACCCAGGTTAAGTGATCATCAAATATGTTTATCGGAGAACACATTAACAGCACTAATATTTACGCTACATGGTGTTTTAGTCTTATTGCCTATTTACAAATCAGAATCTTCCCCATAAAAAAGTAAGTAGGATATATTGGAGACCTTCAATTCCAGTCTAGCTTGAGTATGATATTTCAAACTGCCCTAGCTCTTTTAGTATCTTACAAATTTAGTGAACCTATTGTTCGAGAAATATCTCCAGTGGCAAATATCACCTGATTTCCCAAGGACATAACAACTAGAAATAGATTCTTTAACCAGAAAGAATTTTGTTCAGATGTAGGATAACTCATACTTACCAAAAGGCCGATGACAAAAATTGGAGTAAGTCTTAATTGTGGATATTGGTCGCTAACACGTGCAAATGCTTATGCTTAGTTTTGATTTTGCGTTATATTCTATCATGCACAGTTTAGAGACATATAGCTTTTCATCTGTTTCCTTGTGATCACAGAAACATATGGTGTTATCCCTAGAATTCTAACCTTCTTATCTTATGTTCTCCTCCTTCAAGATTATATACCATCTTTTTTGGGCTGGGTTTAATTCCTTATTGTTACATTTATAATTTTATATAACTGTATGCTTCTTGAGCTTTACGTATAATAAATTAATAATTCAGGTCTTCCACCATCTCCTCCTTCGAAGATTTCCAGCTCTGCTACGATTGATGATCAACCGAATTCTGGCAGCACCGATGATGGAGGTCCAATAAAACCTTTGGGGGTAGATGTAACAAGGACAAGAAAGGATGGGACTAGCAAAACTATGGTCATTGTAATTGTTCTATCAGCAGTCACAGCTTTTGTAGTTTGCATGGGTTGTATTTGGCTATTGTTGTTAAAATGTGGATGTTTCAGTTGTCTAAGCAAAAAAGGTCCACAAGGTTTAATATCTTTGGAGGGAAAATCGTCAGGTAAATCATCTTATAACTTTCTAACTTTTTATCCCTTGCGCACCTGATATATGTATCGAAGTAAACCAAAATTAACACGGCGTGTTTTAGTTGTTAAGAATCTAGTTGCTTTAGATCTCTCAATAGCTATAGCAATGAATAGAGTGGATTGAAGCAGAAGGATTAATATGACTGACCCCAAATTTACTTGGGTCTTGGAATAAGGCCTACTTTTTTGTTGTACACCAGACATGATCCTGACCTTTTTCAAAATCATTTCTCAAATCATTGATATTGTATTGATACAACTGAGGAATTTGATCTGCAGGCATAGGAAAATCTTCAACATTTAGAAGCAAGCGTAGCTCCGGATCAATGTCATTAAGTTCTAGCTTTCTGGCGTATACTGCAACTGCTAAAGTTTTCAGTATTGATGAGATAGAGAGAGCGACCGATAACTTTAATGCTTCAAGAATCCTCGGGGAAGGTGGTTTTGGACTTGTATATGGTGGCACTCTTGATGATGGAAGAAAGGTGGCGGTGAAGGTTCTCAAGAGAGACGATCACCAGGGCAGCCGTGAATTTTTAGCTGAAGTCGAGATGCTTAGCCGGTTGCATCACAGAAACTTGGTCAAATTATTAGGTATCTGTGCGGAGGACCATTGCAGATCTCTCATCTACGAGCTTGTTCCTAATGGAAGTGTTGAATCCCATTTGCATGGTCGGTACAAATTAGTTTGATTCTTGCATAGTAATTAATATACTTCCAGCATGTTTGGTAGGCATTACTGGGATGGGATTGGACATTACCATGAACAAGATTTTAGATTAGTCCTCTTATTTAATGTTATCCAGTCCTATATACCAAACATGCACTTATAGTTTGTGTGCCAATCCATAAATTTGTAGTTTTACTTGGGTCATTTTGGTCCTTCTGCTTTTCTTTGGTGCTAACAGGAGTCGATAAGGAGGTTTCTCCTCTCGATTGGCGTGCTCGGGTGAAGATTGCCCTGGGTGCAGCCCGGGGTTTGGCCTATTTGCACGAGGACTCGAGCCCTCGTGTAATACACAGAGACTTCAAGTCAAGTAACATATTGTTAGAACACGACTTTACACCTAAAGTTTCAGATTTTGGGTTGGCTAGGACGGCAATGGAAGAGGGAAACAAACATATCTCAACCCATGTCATGGGAACCTTCGGGTATGCTCTTCACACTATGATAAAATGAATTTGTGCCATCTTATTCTGAATGCTAGAAAAAGGTTTCTCCATTTATTCTGATTCTTGGTCGAAAATTTACTTCTTACAGTTACTTAGCTCCAGAATACGCGATGACTGGCCATCTACTGGTTAAAAGCGATGTATACAGCTATGGTGTGGTTCTCCTCGAGCTCCTAACTGGACGAAAGCCCGTGGATTTGTCACAGCCGCCTGGCCAAGAAAATCTTGTTGCTTGGGCTCGTCCACTCCTCGGTTCCAAAGAAGGTTTGGAAATGATCATCGATCAAGCTTTAAAATCGAATGTTCCCTCGGACAGCATTGCCAAATTTGCAGCAATCGCATCAATGTGTGTGCAACCGGAAGTATCTCATCGTCCTTTTATGGGTGAAGTTGTTCAAGCATTGAAGCTCGTGTGCAGTGAGGTTGATGAAACACGAGAGCCCGTGTCAAGAAGTTGCAGCCAAGAGGATTTCTCTATTGATATAGAAAGTAAGCACAGTAGAATATCAAATGAACTGGCAGAAGATTTAGAGACTAGTTATCGATTCCCTGGAGGGGATTCAATTTTTGATACAAAGATAGCATTATCAGCAGTAGATTTAAAAGGTGTATCAGGCGGACGTGAAGGACATGAATCCGATTCTTTGAGGAAATTTAATTCAGTTCCTTTGAAGATGGGTCGAAAAATGCGCTTCTGGCAACGGTTAAGAGGACTGTCGCGAGGCAGCATGAGCGAGCACGAGTTCTCTTCAATACAGTAATTTCAATACTGTCTTATTGTCCATTCGAAATGTAATTCTCTTATGAATATGCATGCTAGAGCTATAAATTTTTTGCCATATGTGTAGTTAAAGATGCAGCTCTGATCTCCTAGTGGCAACATAATCTTCTTGTAACTATAATTGGGTCAAGACATCATGGCACTGATGTTTAAATTATGTTACTGTCAGTTCCATCTCATACTTAGTGTGTGTAAATGTTAATAGAGTGAATACTCTCATCAAGTGCAAATGAAATTTGAGCCAAAAAGACATGGAATGGATGAACGGGGATGAAATTATAGATACGGGCATATTTGGTACACAATATTAGATAGTTTCTCTACTGTTTTCTTGTCACACCATGAAATTGGTGAAATGTTTCGATCTCAAAATCTTCTACACAACACCTATACCATCCACAAATCATTGTAAATCGTATGGATGGCTGAATTAGTTGAAAGTGATTAAAGGGTTATAAATATTTATGTTGAGAAGGCTAAGTTGGCCTTTTGACAGGGGACTGGCAATCTTTCCTAGAAGAAACCTCCCATAAATGCTTCATAAGGAAGTTTTTTCTTTCTTTTCCTGTAGGATTGAGTCGCTTCATATGTTCTTTGCTTTGGAGGAATGGTAGACAGCTGCCCTATCTATTCACACAACAAATATTGTCGTATTAACCAGAATATTTTTCAGAAAACGAGCAAACTACACATATTTATAGTGGTTCACTGATTATACCATTGCATGTTTTCAGAATAATGAAGAAGTTCTCCTATTTCACGTTTGTGAGAAAATAACCCTCCAAGTAGATTTATCTCGACCAACATGTTTAGCTAGGCAAGTTTCTTCAGACATTCATTAGTATCAGATTGACATCGTGCAATAAATTGGTACAAAACCTTTGAGGATGATCTCACATTTTAAGCAAAACTGAAAAGAAAAAAAACAAAAATTTGCCAATTTTCCATTCAAATAAGAAAACCTTTCATTAAATTACAAATATAGAATCGCATTTTGCTTCTCATCATGCAAAATTGAAGGCAAACCAAAAATAAATAACAAAAGATGCCACAGATAAAGGCCTCTTCTATTGCTCACATTCAAGAAATACAACCATCTAAACAGAGGATAAATATATAAAAAAAAGGATATAAAAATATATATTTCAGTGGGTCAATTTTCGTGAACCACCATGGCCCGAATATACACGACGACACCTACACAAAGAGTAATGTGACTATTGTCTGATCCTCGCAGCTTGAAGTTGAATCCCGATCAACAGCCGCACCAGAGTCTTCAGACCATAAAATTGGTATCGAACAGAAAGAAGATGCTCTGTCAAGAAAGGTTTACCGATGCCTGAGGATTGGAGTGTTTGGTTCCATTTACAGAAGTAACCTCTGAAGAAGCACTTGATGAAATACCACTATCATTATTTGTACCGCTCTGTCCTGTAAGGGGAGGGTTATGTTGAGGTTCGGTGTGTGCAGGTCTTTGGCCCTCCTCTGCTAGTTTTTTAAGAAGGTTCATAACAGTAGGAAGTAGTTTGGTGGATATAGATAGAAGTCCAGGAAGCTGTAGGCATGCAGAAAAAGAGATCAGAGCTCGAACAGCATAAATAATCTCTCAAAACGTATAAATAGGACTGGCCGTTGGTTCCAATTGATCACTCTAAAAGGTTTTTAAATGACTTGGATTCCAACTAATATGAGATATAAAAGAAAGTCATGGATTTTAGTAGTAAACTTACAGCTCCGTTGCGGAATTCACCCGCGATATCTAATTGCACCCAAAGTGCTTTAACAAGCAGAAAAGCAACAAAAATAACGCCCAAATATAAAGGATTTCTGCCAAAAGAGAACACTACATTAGCAAAATTTAAAAAATAGCTTCTGAGGAAAATCTCTGGCTTGAGTTTAGTATCACCAGGTATGACTAACCAACCCTCCACTCCCCTCCCCTCCCAAAAATAGAATTACCTCAAAAGTGTCATAAATTCATTGAAACCCAAGACAACCAATGCAACGATTGCCCATGGAGGCGGTAACCAATTGTTATTTCGCCGGCTAGCCTCCTGAAAGTTGAGAAACAAGAAAAATCAGAAATGATTAATTAGCAATTAATATATCGATAATAAAATGTCAAAAAATATTAGAAAGATATGTAAGTACGAATACAAACGGAAAAAAAATATTAGAAAGATATGTAAGTATGAATATAAACTAAGATATTCAGAAGCATTATATGTGCAAGTCCATGCCTGAGCAGCAATGGCTTGAGTAACAGTGTACTCGGTCTCTGTTTTAAATTGCCTCCACAAAGATTTACACTGGACTGGCGTTATCAAGGTTTTTGATACTGGAACCTGACCACGAAGAAAATTCAAGAAAAAAATATTAGGTGCATTTTGGATAAATTACAAAAGGAACGAGTGTCAAAGGCCAAAAGTAACTAGTGTGCATGTACACAATACAAAGTTTCAAGTACTAGATAGAGAGAAATGAAGCGTTAAAGCATAAAAACACAGACATGCACCGAAAATAATCAGGTCAATTGTACAAGTAAATAGTTTGACAGAAATGAAGTGGTTCATATATTCTTCCAAGGAAATTTATTTAGTCTAGTGGATGAGACATCAAATTCACCACTAAACATCAGCTTTTTAATGAACTAAAGCTGAACTATGGTCACTGACTTCAAAGAGGAACCGATTCAGCAACTACAACGATTACCTCCTCCCAAGTGCTGGAGGCAAGAGGGTCCACTGAAGTTCCCTTATTTGTTGAAGCAGCAGCTTTGGGGTCAACAAGAGCCAGAGACAATGTATTCTCAATAGTGTCCGCATCGTTGTCCAGACGAATTGCAGACATGACAGACAGCAGCTTCAATGACTAGAGACAAAAATTAAAATCAAAAGAATTACAGAGATACCCATACCAAATATCGCAGAAAATATATTTATAGAGCATGTCATACAGAAGAGCGAGCGGTTTTGGTGATTGCTCTTATATCTTCCTTTCCCGTCCAGACCCGTGGCATTGAGTCAGAATCGTGGCTAAATAATGTTGAAAACCTGTGAATAATTGCCTGGTTATTCCCATGTGTACATAGCAGAAGAAACAGAACATCAATCTTGCAAATATTGAATTCATAATGCGAATATATAATGCATAGCAAGCACCTGTCCTTCATACGAATCAAAACCCTCCCAGCCTCTTCTTTTGCTTTTGCTTCAACCAATTCTCTTGCATGATCCTTCAGTCTCAAAATCATTTTTTCCCTCGACTCTTCACACATTTCGAAACCAGAAAGTACACTAGCAAGCTCAGCAATAGCTGTTTCAGTTTCTCGCTGGAGAAGTTTTCTTATTGCAGGCCAGGTATTGTCGTTGGCTCCATCTAATAGAGCCTCAACAGGTCCTGATAATGCCTTGTTCAATTTTGACTGCACATGGTAACAAAGAATAAAATAAAAATTTATCGAATCCATAATGATAACCAAAAAGCAGTATATGCTTAACCAGCTCTCTTTTTCTAATGCGAGTTCAATCGCATAACATTTAGTACATTAAAATAATCCATTGCAGTGACATATCCTTTCACAAACTGAAGCTCACTCATTCTTCAATCAAAACTGCAAACTCCATATCTTTACCCATGCTTCATAAGACAATTAAGGCAGTGGGAATAAAAAATGATAGCAATGATATACACCATTTGTTGTCAAAGTTGCAACAGCAAATAGCTCATACCTCATACATTGTTGTGATTTCAGACAGCTTAGCAGTACGAACTGCAGCAACATGTGCATCTATATCACGCCGGAGCTTCTCTCTTATTTTAGAAGCATCCCAATTTGCCAGGTCAATGTTCGTATCTGCAAAGTAACAAAAATCCATCAAAAAACGAACATTGACAGGATGTCGATTTTCTATGGTTTCATCTCACTGCAATTTATCAGCCACTGAACCTTAAATTTGGTTCACTAGTAAGTTGTAACACAGTAACAAATTTCATAAGATCATCGAGGAGAAAAATGCTGTAAAGTATAGCTAATTTTCACATGAAGACAGAAATAAGAATAAAAGAAAAAGAAAATTTCCATGGTTGTCGCAAAACAAATTTTAAAAGTTTCCCTTCTAGGTAATAAAAGTAAACCGCATACAATGCTATCACAATGCACAAACACCCTATACCCGGGCCAGTTACTGTACCTGCAGATTCTTCGTCAAAGTGTGACATAAAATACTTGATGCAATCACGAGCAGCGACAGCAAATCCTTTCCCTTCATTCAAGGCATTATCAAATGCATTTTTAAACCTATCCAAGTTTCCGGAGCGTATGTGACCCAACATGGATTGGTAAGCTGGTTGGACAAGCTAATATAGCCCACAAGAAAAAAACAGATGGACCATGAGAAGGAAAAAACAATAAACTAAAAAGATAAATGGCACGAGGATAAAAAATTTATTCACAAACTTCAGCCCTTGTATCATCAACTCTATGTCACGAAACAGCTAAGCATGTCAGACACATAATTCCAAATTAGAGATTAAACGCGGGCCTAAAATTCCAGTTTAGTCCCAGCATACAAATATAACTTTAACAACATCGAACTTTTTTTTATTAGAGAAAAAAATAAATTAACGAAGCCATCAGATCCTCCAAATTCCACTACCCTTTCTATTTATTTTATGAAGGAATATAGCATAATTAAAAGTGTGATAGCAAGCATGTAGAACAGATCATGGAATATTACTTGCAACAACTTCTCTTCCAGCTGTTTTCGCTTTGAAGATCTCACGCCTTCATCAAAATATGTGGCTTCTGCATCATACCTATAACAGAAATGAAAAACATATAAATGAGGAGAGACAAGATATCCAGAAGGCACGGCGAATCAAGCAGCCAATACAAACTTAGCCCCTACTTGTCTCCCATTCTTTCAAAACTCTTTTTTCTACATACTCATTTTCAACCACACATTTACACAATAAAATATTCTACACGTAAACCCAAGACTTTTCCTCACTTTTTAACTACACATTCTCCAAAAAATCACTATTTAAAACAATGTTTTTCCAAAATAATGCCCACCAAACAGGGGCTTAGTCCGCCAAGATTTTCAATAGAGGGAAAATTTCCCGCTAACTAAACCATTTTCTTTTGTTTTTCCCCAATAGGTACAAAAAGTGATCCATTTTCTCTTATCGGTGAGAGAGAGAGAGGTTACACATTCTCACCTGTCGAGACTATCGAAATAAAGTGACAGGTCTAGTCTACTGTCAAGTCTTTCACTTGTATGAATTATGTTTTATGTAAGTACAATTAACTGAACTATTTTATCCAAAAACCATACTTCAGTGGTCCTCTCAACATCTAGTTTCTAAGTAATTGCAACAGAATCTAACAGGTGCTCTGGCACAAGGTACAGTGATCTCAAAACACGAGCATCGTTTGCCTTGGTAGTTCACACTACAACATCTAAGCACTCTTCAAAGAATTGCCAAATTCTTCAACGTATCCACTGGCATCTTCCACACTATTACGTTTAAACACGATTGTTTTGGGCTAGTAGAGGAATGCAAATGCAGATATGCACGCACTTACTCCGATAAACAAACATCAAGAACTGTGCTGAGCTTCCTCCCAAACCCTGGTACTGGCTGAAATTGAACAGTCTCTTCTAGTTGACGCCATTCCTGCACAGGCACAAACGCACACACACATGTATGTGGATCAGATTTTTTGATAATTTACAGTGTTAATTTCAAATGAGTTCACTACAGGATTAAACAAAAAAAAAAAAATGTATATCCAAGAAAGGCACCTCATTTCCAATAAATGAAGAGAACTTTTCATTAGCAATCTCCTCACACCGTACGGTGGCAACCATGACCTACAAATATAGGAAAATATGTCAATGAAAAACTACCTGACTAGTTTATTTGAGACTTTATGAGCAGATTTTTGGTTCCCCACCTTGTGAGCAGGAAGGTCGAGGTCCTTGTTCTCCTTAATGATCTTCCAAATCTGTTGAGCACTAAATGAAAAGCCTGAAGCAGGAACCACGGCCCTCCTATCCCCAGCAAGCCCACCAGGGGCAATAGAATGAAAGAATCGCTGTCTCAGACTCGCCACCTTCATCAACAACACAAATTAACAACAAAATTTTAGATTCTTAAGTACATTATTGACAGAAAAATCCATCTTTCTGTGAACAATCCATAGACAAACACGGGGAAAGAACAAAGGTATGATAAGGACAGGCATTTGAAGACCGTGAATATAATTTTGAAAGGATTCAAATAAACCTGCTCTCTAAATTGTTCTTCCTTCTCTTCATAACTAGAAAGAGCCACAACTTCAACCTGTCATTCCATCATTTAAGGAAAAGTTCTAATAAAGAGTTTTTAGCATAAAAGAGACGTGATGTAGCTTATTTAACTTAATATTGACATCTTACATTAAAAAATTCACTTAACGGAGTTTCCCTGTGAGCTTGTGGCTTAGGAACAACATCCCATATCTTCAAAAGAGGGAGCAGTGAGTGACAGAGAGAAGGTGAGAAACAGACTAAGAACAAGAACCATTAGGCATACAATATACCTTCTGAATGTCTTCCCTCAATACAGGTTCCAGATTTTCCAAAGGCGTCTATAAAATGTCAAGAGGGAAAAAAAAGATCCAGCATATGAAAAAGTTATTTGAGGGGACCAAATGCCCTAAAATAATAATTTTTTTAAGTGCATTGAGCAACATCAAAAGAGAAAGGTGAGACAAACATACCCTCGTTTTATCGCGTATAACAAACAACAAAGTTGTTTTACGTGGACTGAATAATCTCATCATAACCTGTTGATTACGAGATAGAATTGTAACGCATTTGAATCTCAACTTACATTTTTCGGAAGGAGAAGGTGCGTCAAGTACCTGGAATACAGTTTTCAAGAGAGGCTTATTTGCAGCCTGCTCACGGCCAATGTCATGACACCACCTGAATATTTTTCAAGCAAGTTACTCATAACTTAACAATCCCAAAAGAGTTCATAAATTGCACCAGACATTTTTAAAGGAACAAAACAATCTTACATGTTTATTAGCACTATATCTGAAACGGCAAGGGCAAAAAGAGCACTCTGCTTTTCAAATGCAGTATCGTCCTGATAGGAACAAAAAAATTAGAATTGAACACGAGAAACCAACACCATATTCACGAACTTTTCAATGTGACTTCAATAATTTAGCTCTTGTTTGGTAAAGCTTTTCCCATATTTTAAGCTGGTCAAACTTCAACCACACATTCCAATGGATGCACGAGTAGTATTCACTTTTTCAACACACGTTCATTGGACACACCAACTTGAAATCTCCAAAAGTTTTATCAAACAGGCT
This sequence comes from Fraxinus platypoda, assembly GCA_903798405.1. Classification (NCBI taxonomy): domain Eukaryota; kingdom Viridiplantae; phylum Streptophyta; class Magnoliopsida; order Lamiales; family Oleaceae; genus Fraxinus; species Fraxinus platypoda. The sequence continues at coordinate 10,928 of CAIGRT010138202.1, forward strand.
CTTAATTGAATTAAGAGCTATTAAGCAATTTACAAAAGCTGGAATGTCCAAGGATACTAAAACGTGTGAATTAATAAATGAATTCCCAGACAGGATCGGGATGTAGATAAAACTCCATTTATCCTAGAAAGATAATTTCAAAGTGATCACTCAAAGGAAGATGCTTATAGTGTCCAAGGATGTGAATCGTGTGATAGAAACTAATAATTGAATCTGTCCCAGAATTATGTTGATAGGGAATCTGAGGTTTGCTTGGAGGGATTGAAAATGAAGCGCCAAATGACAAAATAACGTAAATTAAATAGCAATTTCAAACGATGCAGGAGACAGTAAAGACATGGTTCCAAAACCAAATGAAATCTGAGTAGCCGCTGCACGTCATAATAATAATGGCCTAACATATTAATGCCAACAGCAGACATAGATGTCGTTGTTAAATCATATATTTCCAAAACATAAGAGTTATAACAATGACCATAACCCATAAATGAACAACTCACCACGTAAACATAAGGTCATTATGTAGACGTGTTTAACATAGTACCTCTCCTCGTTCTCTTCCATCAGTGCCCTCTAAATCCATTACAAGAGTACAAGGTTCAATCCCAACACATTGTGCCATCCATATCCCTTTTGTGGTTTGAGACCTGAGGAAATTCATATGCTGTCAGTTTATATAAATCTAATAGCTACCAAATAAGTGACAGCAATCTTGAGAAGCATTCACCTCCCCTTAAAAGCATCCATCTCCCTAAAATTAGTACCAAATAGGTGATTTAACAGTGTACTCTTCCCTGTCAAAAATCATAGAAGAATTTTCATATTAATTCATGCAGGAAAGAACTGACCAACACAATATTAACCAGTGTTTTGAAAAGCATTCGAGGCGCACCCATTAAAGGTTTTCATTAGCATATGCTTTGAGTGCCCTTTATATATTTATTTACTGAAATGCATGCCTCAGGACATCAACCATGATGGTTGAAGCTCCTTAACCAACCTTTTTCTAAACTATTTGTGCTTTACTAGCCTCGGCTTTTAGGGATAGTTTTCCGCAGGACATTTTAGGATGCTTAGAACACAATCCAACACTAACATTATTGAAGATTAGAGAAGAGAATACGTGAAGAGCCCATATGTCTTACCCAACTGAAGCATGATCCCCAAAGTGATATTGCAACTTTTCTGTCACAGCAAGAGACCTGCAACATGTAGCTCCATTCTTCTTCCCTTTCTTTTATATTTGTGTTTTCTTTCAAGATTCACTTCTATTTCTAAATCCAAGAAAGCAAAATCTTTAAATAATTGGTCAGTTGTTTCATTTGTTTTAGACTTTTAGCTTTAGTAGTGGATTAATGGTCTTGTTTTATTACTAATTTACTAGACTGTTAAATTATTATTTATTAATCCATTTCATGCTTTTAGTTGCATATTAGACTTCTAATTTTGTTGATATGTTCTATAGGGTATTTTCTGATGGTTTATGGTTTATTGCACGTATAATTTTTAATTTTCAAAATTATTTGAATTATTTTATTGGTTTATTTTGAAACATACTCCTTGGCTCATGGAGGCAAAATGCCTCCATACCTGATAGCCTTTTCAACCACTGGTCTGAAGATAATAACTTCCATGTTTATGAGCAGAATTTTGAGATGCTAAATAGAAAAGGTGGAAAAGAAAGAAAAAAATACATATACAACAAAGAAAAATGAAAAAAGCTGAATGAAGAGTCATTAAGGTATTTGATTCATGCAAAAACCATAATCAAGTAGGCTGAAATTGACATATGCCGAACTGAAGAGAAAAATAAAGAGGTGTCTTTAGAGCCAAGTTCATACCACTACTTTGAGGACCCATGATGGAGACTACGGCATAAGAAAGCCCACATTCGGCAAGTTTAATTTCCTTCATGAAATTATCAATTCCAGAGACATTGAAAGTACCGTCCCCATCTACAAGGTGAGTTGAACAGCTTTTATCTGGACAGATGGTATAGGAATTGCATTAACAATAAGCAAACACAAAACTTGGGCAGAACCCCTTACTTCATACACGGAACAAATGCATAAATATATCAGGTTTCATCATATAGAATACATGCATAAATTAATTGAAAACAAAAAAATAAACAAATATAATGACAAAAAATAATTTAAACCTTCAAAAAAAAGAGAAATTTTTTAGTCATTCTCAAGAAAAAAAAACATCATGACCGTTGGAAATACATGGAGATATTGTTGAAAGCAGGTGTAAAAAACCTTAACTGAATCAAGAAATGTCAGAAGCTAGGCTGAGCTTATTCCTAATTTCTATTTTCTCCACCATTTATTATGATTGCAAGATTCAAATAGTTCTTTATTTAAATAATGTCGGCAAAAAAATTCAATTTCCACTGTGAGCATCATGCATGAACTCCAAAACACAGTTAAATCAGAAGGCAGCAGCTGAGTAAAATGTTCAAGTTTCAAATCAAGTATCAATCACGCTTGAATAAATAAATCAACTTAATAAAACTTGTACAAAATTAATCCAAATCAAAAAATTTAACATAAGATATTTGACCAATTTAAACAAGAAACCATAACTGAAAAGCAGTTAAGCACAAAACAAGAAACGTGCTGCGATAACAATAAATAATAACGTTGTGAAGTAAATTAAATTCTAGCCCTGACTACTTATTAAAGTCGATGATAAAAGCGTAACACTAAATTGATCGTTTATATAATGTCAATTGGCCGGTTGTAACATGAAATTGAAACGTACCCATTTGCAAGAACGAGAGAGTTCGATATGAGGTGATGATTTTGTGGGAACCCGAGATTGAGAGATCAATGAAATCGGGAAAGAATATCCAATCGGAGTACAGGATCTGGTGAATTAATGTATTCAAGAATTCCACTACCCCTTCTGTTGAAATCGAGAAAGATAAACACAGAAGAGTGTAAAGGTGAATCCGGGTTTGCAGCCTTCAAAAGAAAAATGGAAAAATAGGGGTTTGCTGTAATTCCAAACTAATACTGACGGCGTTAAGGGGTGGCAGCAGCCTCTCTGCACCGACTAGGTGCCCACTATACCGCCCACGTACCTTTTTCAGAAAAGGAAATGCCACAAATTCTCGTCGATCGAGACAGCGGGATCACACGCTCCAAATCGGAGACCGAAGAACGTTCTCTAATTTACATTTGGATAGGGAGTACTTCTTACGCGCCGTGTATAGCGTGAACGTTTTGATTCGGCTTTCTGATTTCATTGTTAAAATTATTCAGCATTTGACCCCCAAACTAAAATAAAGATTTCTCCTTTATTCTTACATTCCGGTAACTTTTTCTTTTCACTTTTCATCATTGTTAAATAAATTTTTTTTTCCCGCCACATAATATGGTAAGAGGGGACTCTCTACTTGATTGGGTTTGCGAGGTGACGATGGGGCTGAGAATCAACTTCGTAGTAGGGAGTAGGGACGAGGATGATGATTCCTGTTCTGAGACTGTCCCATTTGTTTCAAAAAATGAAAAAAAACAAGGCCTCATCTCTATAATAAAAATTGAAATAAATAAATAAATTTATCAAAACATTGGTTTATGATCATCCTATGCAAGTAAATCTATATGTTAAAATATTGAAAAAAANATGCAAGTAAATCTATATGTTAAAAAATTGGAAAAAAAAATGGAAAAATGAAATGAAACTGCAAACTGGGTAGTGGGTGTCCCCACCCCTGGGTGGAGATACGAGCGGGTCTCAGTGCTAACACGTGAGTGGATGGTATTGCCATCCCCATAGCCCGTTCAATGAAGCCATGGTCTTTCAAGCAAAATACGAATGAGGAAATTACACCTACACCTGGAATTAAATTTCCAATTTCACAAATCAGATCACTAGTTTAATTTTTCAAAAAATTATGTTTTTTATATCTAATTAAATACTAATTATAAATTTTCATCCCAATTAATAATTTCATCCCAAAATCAAAAACCTAAATTCATCTCTCTCCCCGCCGTCTTTTCTCATCCCGCCTCTATATTCCTCCTGCCGTCTTGTCGCCGTCTTCTCTCTTCTCCCTCTCCGGCGACCACCGTTCTTCTCACTCTCTCACACTTTTCTCTTTGATCCGGCGAAATAGCAGAGTTTTTCACGGCGGATTTGGGCGGTTGGCGGAGTTTACCACGGCGAATTTCGGTGCTCGATGCTCTGTTAGGCGGCGCTCAGATCTGTTTCACAGCGTCGATCTGTGATTAAGTGTGTGTGGAAGACGACGACGACGCTGATTTGTGTGATTCAGTGTGTG
>CAIGRT010138211.1:0-13419 GCA_903798405.1 Fraxinus platypoda
TCACTATTTTACATATTATATTAAAAATCCGTTAGGAGGGCATAAAAAGAGAATATTTGGACAGAAGTCGTCATCAGCGATAAAATGTGCTAATTAATAGAGGATTGGCGATGTGAATGCGACCGAAAATTTTGGGAACATAAGTGTGATAATCGGGACCTTTAGTTCAATTAAAATGGGAAAAATGACTACTGCATCTTTTTCTTTATTTCGACTATAGCGTCTCTCTTTATTATGGATATACCTAAGTACTTCTAAAGGAAAAATGTAACCTTGTTAGCGTAAATAACACGTGAAACTCGTAACTAGGTAGATTTGCTTATAAGCCCTCATGAACATTCTTGGTGGGGTTTGAGTGCTTGTTAATCTTGTTCCAATAATAGAATTTCCGTAAATTTCCTGCTTATGGTTCTCAAAGGAGATCTGCATGTCTAAAGCTTCCAGCGCACAAAACCACGTTACTAGAAATTATTTCGAACTTTTTGCGTAAGACTGGGTTAGTAATCTATCGTTCAAAGTTGTTTATCCTATAATATGAATTCTTGTTGGCTGATAATTGAATCTTCCCTGCACCATGAAACAGGGATGTGCACCAAAAATGGATCGAGGGAGGGAACTATGAACTGTATATTGAGGATGTACGTGATGAAATCTGGGAAATGGTGATGCCAGTCGACCACCCGTTGAAAACAATACTGATTGATCTACTGTCCTGTAAACAAGGCGGGACAATTGCGAGTATGCTTATAGTTGTGCGTGGTTTCTGGGCTCATGACAACAGAGAAAATCTTCTCCAGGAAGAGGAAGAGCCAGAAGAAGAAGGATAGGTTCGGATTCATCCTTGTAACATTTTGTAATTGCATAAAAACTTGAGATGTAACCATTTGAGTTCAATTCCCTCTAACCATGGGGATTTTAAGTATGAAATGGCAGCAAAACGTGGATTTTGCAGGCTTGATACTGGAAATATGATCAAAGTTGTACGTATAGGATTCATGTAATATGTGAGATATTTATGGCAAAAATTCTTAAGAGGACAACAGTCGACTAGTGAATACGATTACAAAATGTTGCTTCCAGTGAAATACTGCGAAGCTTTTCTAGTTACTATTGAACTGAAAAGTCAAAAGTTGCTATATTACATGTACATGTTTGGTATATCATAATATTATTAAAGAAGAAAGAAGAATCGGTTCGATTTTGTTTTGGGATTTGGTGGGACATGTCCTCTACTACGTTATAGTAAGATTAAAGAAGAAATACATGTCGATTCAGACAGAGATTTGTTTTAGGGATTTGATGTCTCCATGTGTTTTGTGCAATGACTGTTTGATTTTTTTGGCATGGTGAAACAACTGGATGGGATGAAACTGGTGGATGGAAACACGTTATAATATTATTAAAGAAGAATGACTTGTCGATTCAGACGGAGATTTTGTTATGGGATTTGATGGGGACCCTATGTCTCCATGTGTTTTGTGAAATAACCAGCCTGTTTGATTGTTTGGCATGGTGAAAAACTGGATGGAATAAAACTGGTGGATGGAAATACGTTACAATATGATTAAAGATGAAAGAGGTGTCGATTTAGACGAAGATATTGTTCTGGGATTTGATGGGGGACCCTATGTCTCCATGTGTTTTATGCAATGACCAGCGTGTTTGATTTGTTTGGCATGGTGAAGAACTGGATGGAATGAAACTGGCCGATGGAAATTTGTGAACATAAAATGTCTTCCAATCTTTTCCAGTAATTGAACTCAGAAATCGGGAAATGAAAGACAAATATTATTATAACTGCACTTGTATCATAATATTAATAGCTTTATTTCCACTACATTTCCCGTGCAAAAATAAAAATAAAATAGCATGAGAGTGATTGAGGAAATAATTATTATGAGCATCATTACAATAGCAATATACAGCTGCAGCATTCTTTTTTCAGCTCCTGTCAATTTCCTCAAGCTGATTGATTTTCAGAAATAGCATCTAATGGACCATCCACCTTTAAATCCTGATGCCAATGCTTATGCTACTAAATGATTTCACTGATGATGAATTTTGCTTGAGTAGAAGTTCCCGGGGTCGAGTAGATTTATCATACTCGAGTAGGTGATTGAGTGTCCGGTAGAGTAGATTAATCGGGGAGTTGATTAGATGTATTTAGTGATGAAAAACACTTCCAGCCTAACTTGCATGTGTTTAAGTATGGTTCCAACTGTCGTCACTGGCCGGTGATATATTTTAAATACTTTTTAGCAGAAGGTTTAAATAAATGAGGACCACCTGAACTCTTCTTTCAGGAATAATGGTTTAGTGGTACACAGTAGACGCAGCATATGATGCACAATGCACAAAAACATCCCCACTTGCTGCCAACAACTCAGACACCAAATCCAAGCAACATAAGGTTTAAGATGTCCACATTTCCCAATGGCCTCTCTCTCTCTCTCTCTCTCTCTCTCACACACACACACACACATGTATACATAGAGACAAACATAGGCCTGTTACATCCAGCTTTAAGTGGTATACAAATTCATGACATCTCACTTTCTAGCCTCCCCCTTCTGCTGTCCAGCCCGGCCCCCAAAACCAGCAAACTCAACAAAGCATACAAAATTTATAGATGAGAGAGAGAGGGAACCGCAGCTCAAGATTCTCCGCTAACCGTTACAACTCAACACAGTTGCATAAAACATAATGCCAGCAATTAAAACCAAGCTCAGATTGTTACTGACCTTAATTCCCAACTATCAAGCTGTTTTCGGTATAATGGAGAAGAAGAATATGAAATCTAGAAAAAAAATATTGAAACAGCTCAATACAAGCATGAAATACCCAATATAGGTCGATTCGCAGTTAGCGGTCAAAATTTAGGCAGTCCAACATAGCGGAAAAACATATGCTTAAGTTTCTAAAACACATTGAAGTTTGTGTCAGCTAACCATATTCTGTCTACCAAAAGCAAACAAATAGAATCCAGACTGGAAGAATTGCTTGGCTGAGCTGTCAGATCTGATACACAAAGAAAGAGTCTCATTCTAAATACAGAGATAGCAACTGTCTCCCTGCTGCTTTCCTGGTGAGGTGACAAAAAATAGGCAGAAAGGTAGATAGATTGAATAGAAGAAGCTAAGGAATCGAGGCTCTGATTTCTGCCTTTTCTTTATATCCCCTTCATTGTGTCTTCAAGTGTCTGTCTAGTAAAAGTCGTCATATCACAGTTCACATCCTAGTAAAAATCAAACTTTGGCACCCATATCCAGACAGTCACGGACTATTTTACGGTGAGACTTGAGAATTCTTTGTAATCTCAACTTGGTATACGTACTTTTGGTGGGGGATTGAGTTCGTCGAATCTTTTGGTATCGTTTTCTACTATGTCATGCCCGTGTATATAGGCCAAGTGACAAAGCATGTATCTCTTTTTAAATTTCGAATGAAAGTTACAGAAACTCACATGGGGTATGAGATTTTTTGCAAGAGAAAATATGATCTCCACCACATAATGGAAGTACAAGAATATCTATCTGAAAGAATGTATGAATGTCTATGAAGAGTATCCATGATGAAACACAAGTTAACATATACACTGCATCCCGGCAAGAGAATAGGAATATGACATCGTCTTGAGTTATTCTGATTGTTTTAGAATCACCCCCTCTTAACCCCACCCCCGATCCCCACCCACCCCCACCAACCAATAAGAGTTGCATTAATTCAAGAAGCAAATGCACATTTATTGAGGGAATATTTTGAAAGAAAAAAGAGAGAATGTGATTTAGTAGCTTCTTTAGTTTTTGAATTTCATGATACGTTGAAGATGGCACAGCAGTCTTGTGGGGTACCATTAAAAAGTTAAGTGAGTCAGCATTGTTCCTTACAGTAGTTTCAGTATCCCCAAGCTGGAGCTTGAGATTGCCAGCTTGCATTTCTGAGCTCTTTTTGAAAAAAAAAAAAAAGAAAGTGAGCAATTTTAAGTTCTTTCATATAGAAAGCCTAGACTTCTCTCAACTGCAAGCGTGACTACTCAACCCCGATGAATCATCTTTTCCATCATGCTTCGTTAATCTGAAACAAAGTCTTCTGTTTACAACTGGTTTGCTTTCTTCGTCAAGAAAACATCGAAGCTCTACGAAACAGATGGCAAGTTCATTTGCAGCTATAATTGGAGGTGTAGGAGGGGCGTTAGCATTGATAGGAACAGTGATTTTGTTAACATGGCTTTGTATGTTACAGTGTAGAAAGTTCTCAAACAAGAATTCAGACACAGCTTCTTCAGATCCATCTGCAGTGGGTAATGGTCAAGATTTCTAAAGCCCTTTTTCTTGGACTTTTTATATCCTACTAGCCATTCAGACGTGTATCAAGACGTCCTAATGTTCCAATTATGTAAAGAATTTATTAGCGGACCATTTTTTTGTACAGAGTCGTGAAGAAAAAATTGTGTTCTTATTCTCCATTATACTAAAAACCCGCAGCAGTCACATTGAGGGTGAACTACATAAACATGTGATTTGTGTTGGTTTTCTGATTATTATTGCTAATTTCTTTCTCAATTATGACAGTAGAGTCAAAAAGAGGTGGAACCAGCTCATCTGCAGCCCCACCTGCATCTGGACAGCATTCAGCAAGGCAATTTGGAATGGAAGAATTGGAGCAAGCAACAAGGAATTTCAATGAGAGCAATCTCATTGGATGTGGAAATTTTGGCCTTGTTTTTAAAGGATTGCTAAGTGATGGGACTGTTGTGGCTATCAAAAGGCGTAGAGGTGCTCCGAAGCAAGAATTTATAGATGAGGTATAAAAGAGTTGCGGAATTGGTATGTAGTACACGATACAACTGGACAACATAGCGAACAGAGTTTAGCTTCTTTTTTATATTTTTTTTACAGATAGTGCCTTGGACTTTTGATCTCCATAGTTTTAAAAAGAAGGCTCAAATGTATTTGATTTCGGAAACTTTTTTTATATCCATGTCTGAGTTTCGCAATTATGGTTACAGGTAGCCTATTTATCACAAATTTGGAACAGAAATTTGGTTACTCTACTAGGCTACAGCCAAGAGAACGGATATCAAATGCTGGTTTTCGAGTATTTACCCAATGGAAGCGTGTGTAACCATTTGTACGGTATGAATCTTTCGTAATGCTGGATTTTGGTACAAAGTATTGGATAAGACTAAACAGTGCGACCAACACGATTCTACCTTCTTTTTTATGTTCGGTAATACCTTACCAAATACGCCACAAGAGTTTTATGCCATAATAATTTGTTTCCTGATAGATACTGGAGAAGATTCAAGAACAAAGCTAGAGTTCAAACAAAGGCTATCTATTGCAATTGGTGCAGCCAAGGGTATTGTCAGAGATAACAACTGTTTCTTTCAATGATCTGATATACCATTGCTTAAGTAAAATTCATACTAATTGGTTTTTAATCTTGACATTGTTGTTCGGAAGAGCATTTTTCCGAGTTTGCCTAAGTTTCAAACAAGAAATAAATCGAAGCACGTGTTCTTTTACTACTGCAGGTTTATGCCATTTGCACAGCCTATGCCCTCCTGCATTCCACAATAACTTTAAAACAGCTAATGTTTTGGTTGATGAGAATTTCATTGCCAAAGTTGCAGATGCAGGAGTGTCAAAGCTACTCGAGAAAATTGGCAATGCAAATCCATCGAGTTCCAATTTCAATGCTTTTAAAGATCCCGAGTAAGTACTGGACAATAGTAAGAAAGAAAAATAGGGTAAAATCATGTCCCATACTATGCCAAACATGCACTTACTCTCTAGTGCTAGCATTCATTTATTATTTCTTGATTGGAGTTAGCTTTATCAATGTCTGATGCATAATGTATTGAATGTTTAGGGTCGAACAAGTGGGTATTTTCTCTAAAACAAGCGATGTATACAGCTTCGGAGGGTTCCTAATGGAGCTTATCACGGGAAGGGAGGCTACCAATATGGAGGCCTTCGGATCAAATGAACGTGTACTTCAATGGGTACGTAGAGAACCTTTGATAATTTTTGTACTTCATAGATACTTCTAGGAGATAAGTGGAGAATAATGGAGCATTTGGAGTAAAAACACAAGCTTTAGTAAATAAGTAGATGTTCGGCAAGTATTCTTGAAAGGTTAGTGATGGATACAGATAAGTAGATGCATAATTTCGAGTGACAAACATAAAATGGGACACGGTTAACAAATGAAGTAAGAAATGAATTTTTCAAAGTTCAAATATACCTGCTTCACTCAATTTTCAGTTATTGCTACTTCTACTCGTGTGATTCAAGCTTTTATGAGTACTTATTTTTCTCAAGTTAAATAGGTCCAAATGCTTCTGAGTTCGAACAATTTAGTGGATCGTCGGCTGGCCGGGAGCTTCACTGCAGAGGGAATGAGGGATCTTATAATGTTGATGCTACATTGCATGAGGTTTCCAGGAAAAGAGAGACCAAAAATGGAAAACGTTGTATTGGAGCTTGATCGAATACACGAGCAGGAGATTAGGCTCACAACAGTCATCGGTGAAAGTACTACTACCGTTACTCTAGGGAGCCAACTATTTACATGGTAGGAACTCAAGTATTGGATAGTGCTATACAGTACAGCAGACAAGATTTAAACATCATTTTCTTCTATACTCCTATCCAATATGTTTTGGTCGAAGGTACCAAATAATCGCATGAGAAAAATGGAAGAAAGTAGAGTTGGTGGTGTAAATCATATTCAAGCTTATACATATTTTTATCTGTAAGTAGGTGGTGACTTGCTATGGTTAGACGTATTTTATACACATTATTTGAAAGGACTAACGGACAATATTTTAGCTTATTTTTCTTCTTTAATATTGTCTAACACTACACAGTCGACTCTGCCACGAACAAGCCATGAAATGAATCAAACAATATAAGTTGTTTCTTTAATTTTGCAATGTATCAGCTCAATCTACAAATATAACTTTCAGTTCCATTTTCGTGATTCTGTGTGAAATGGATTCGTGTTTGATAAGTTAGATTAGACATGCGTACAAGGTATTAACCGGAAAAAAATAAAAATAAAAAGTAAATTTTGGAGGCATCAGGCCTCTTTCTCCATCCAAGATCCTTAAAAGTTAAACCTTATATGTCAGTGCTTCACCAAAGATTCTAGCCCAAGTCACATCTTTTACTTTCTCGTCATCTCAAGTCACAGTAACTCGTGAATAGAAAACCTACTACATGAATTCCTTTTCTACACTCAAAATTTATATGTTTGGTAATTGACTTCAATTGTCCATCTTCCAGTCTTAGTATCTACTCCTTCTCGGCTTCGATTTTATATTCTAGTCCATCTTTTGGATGTGCGACTTAATCTTAATTGCTTGCTCTTTGATTTTGGGATTAGTTCACTCGAGTTCTACCTTGTATGTTAGACCTACTATTTGAGCATCGAGCTTATCTTTATAAAAAAATGACATAAATTAAACTTAAGCATCCTCTTCAATGCTACACAGCCCATTTTTGGTTTTCCTGGAAATTAGATTTTTATAAAAGCTTAGGAGATGTGCGAATGAAAAATTGATAAAAGTTGTGGGTATCATAAAATGTGTTATTAAAATTAATTATTAACTTTATGTATACGACTAATTATCATTCTTAATTATAACTCAATTACTCATAGATGGGCAATTCTTAATTGACAATGTATATTCTATGTGTCACCAATTCGAAGGATAGCTGGTTGTTAGGTAAGTCGTAGAATTACTAGTCGATTACGAACTTTCACATTTTTATTGTCCTACTCTCTAAAAAATTAATAACAATAAAAAATTAAGTTCCTATTTGATAGAAACTTTTTGTTAATAGGTTTTGTGTAAAGTGATTTTTTTAAAAATAATATATAGTTAAAAATTGGAAAAGTTTTTGAATTTACTGTTAAATTATTCTATAAAGAATGTGACTAAAAAATAAATTTTAAAAAATGGGCCAAAAAAGGGCTAGACCTCCACCTGGCCTGGCCTGGCCTGGCCTGGCCTGTTATCCTCTTCATTTATCAAAAAGATTTTTCTCTGTGACTCTGTCCCTCTCCCTCTTATCACAGTCTTGAGCTTTTCAGCAGCAAAAGAAAAAACTGTATAATGGCCTTGCAGATTACTCCATTTTTCTGAACATTTCACCAGAAAAAACAGTCATATTATGGCCTATTCTTGTATATATACCGCTGTCAGTCTAAACTTTGCTCCACGCTCTTCATCAGCTCGTCGCAACCCCAAAGCCCCGCAAATTCGAAAGCTAAAATCCCAGAAGTATCCTAATAATCGTCGACAGCCGCCACTTTCTTCTGGCGGTGAAGCCACCACCTTCACACGACTTCCTCCTAAAGATGACTTGTTTATTGATTCCCATTCACAGTCCCTGGCTGAGACAATTAAGCTGTCAGAATCAGAAACACCTGCACCCACTAGAACACGGAAGTTTGATAAGAAGGGAGGGGGAAAATCTGGGTTTGGTTCAAGAAATGAAGTTAAGGAAATTTCAGATTTGGGCTATGAAAGATTCGAGCTTTATGAGGTTGAGGATGGTTCTGATACTGGAAATGTTGGTGAAAGATCAAATTTTGATTACGGAAAATTTGAGCTTTATGAAGTGAATTCGGATTCGGAGTTTGAAAATGATGATGATTTTGATGATGTAGAAGAGGAAGAAATATTGGGGTATGGAAGTGATGGAGTTGAAGAGGAGGTGATTAAGGAGAAAGAGAAAGGTTTGCCAGCCGTGATGAGGTGTTTTGATCGTGCGAAAATCTATGTGAAAGCTGGGGATGGAGGGAATGGTGTGGTAGCGTTTAGAAGGGAGAAATTTGTGCCATTGGGGGGGCCATCGGGTGGGGATGGGGGGAGGGGAGGAAACGTGTATGTGAAGGTGGATGGTTCGCTGAATTCTTTATTGCCATTTAGGAAGAGTTTGCATTTTAGGGCAGGGAGGGGGTCACACGGGCAGGGTCAGAAGCAGAATGGAGCAAAAGGTGAGGATGTGGTGGTGAAGGTGCCTCCAGGGACAGTTGTAAGGGAGGCTGATGGGGATGTTCTATTTGAGTTGTTGCATCCAGGTCAGAAGGCATTGTTATTGCACGGAGGGAGAGGTGGGAGGGGCAATGCATCGTTTAAGTCGGGAATGAATAAGGTGCCCAAAATAGCAGAGAATGGGGAGGAAGGGCCAGAAATGTATGTATTTTCATTGTCAGAATCTCTCTTGAATGGCACCTTTTAATGCATACTTTTTACATGTGTATGTCATAACCATCACGTTGTGAGAGTTTGCACATTCCAATTATTAAACTATCGGTTGATTGCTTTAGGGATTTGCTTCTTGTTTTCATGTTTTGCTGAACTGTGATCCTATAAAGTTACCTATCTATTTAGTGGGTCTGCAAATCACTATAGTGAGGGAAACTAATATCTTCTCCGTGAGAGAGTGTTATATATATGTGACAACCTCTAGTTTTTATCCAAGGGAATACACTTTCTAAGAGAACTACACTTTTGCTGCAGAAGATTCCATTATTTTTGAAATCTATCTTTAGTCATATATGCCAATTAANTAAGGTAATATACTAGCATTATGGATATTGAAATTATAGTGACATACCCGTGTTAGTAAATTGATCTTATTACAAAAAGATTTGAGATACAGTACTGCTTCTTGAAGTGGAGTTTTGGCAGTAAAGAGTTTAGATGAAGGCCTTTCTTCACAGATATTAAGCTCTACAAATGGCAGGAAACTCATTTCTTGAGTCATTTCTGGATCTATCCTTCCATAGAATCTTGCAGTTTAATATAACCAGGGTTTCTAAGGAAGAAGTAACTGCTTAAGCCTGCCACCGTTTATTATAATCTTGATCAGAAACAGTGTTAAGAGGTCAAAGAAGAACAAATATATCTGCTGAGAATTTCTAAGCTTTTATTACTTCACCTTGGGTTTTGGTTACGACGTACGCCACATGGGTCAAACATCATCAGATAAAGCTACGTACATTGGATAGTTGAACTGAAAGAATATGTAGACAATTGAAAGCAATAATAGAAAAATAATAAGTAAAAAATTAAAATAGAGCCTAAACTAGACCCACAGAACTTTCTGGTTAGTGATATATTTGCACTTGAAGGTAATACGCATAAGGAGATTTAATTATTTACAAGTAAAGAGAATGATGACTGTTAATTGGGGAGCTAAATTTATTCGGTGTGGCTAAGTTCCAAACTTCTTTTGTTGTTTGTGGCACCTATCTTCCATACCACCTGAATAGTATCCTCTACGTCTGTCACTCTCTTAAGTTCTCCCAATAGTAGCCCAATTCTCTCCAATATCATTCACGTTGGTATCATAATTTTTATATGTACAACAGTTGCAATGGTTTAGCATATATACTTAAAAAAAAATTCCAAAGTATGATAACTTGTCATGATCACTGGATCTTTTAGTTAGGGGCCCTTCATTCTTCATTGGGTTCCAAAATTCAGTTTAATACCTTTTTCCAGAACGTTTCTTTACCTGTAAGAGTTAATGATGTTTCTGGCCAGATGGTTAGAATTGGAGCTGAAGTTGGTTGCAGATGTTGGAATAGTGGGAGCTCCAAATGCAGGGAAAAGTACATTTCTCAGTGTTATAAGTGCTGCTCAGCCAGCTATTGCAAACTACCCCTTCACAACTTTGCTCCCAAATCTCGGTGTAGTTTCATTTGATTATGATGCGACAATGGTAGTTGCAGATTTGCCTGGACTACTCGAAGGTGCTCACACTGGTTTTGGACTAGGGCATGAGTTTCTTCGTCACACGGAGAGATGTTCAGTTCTGGTAAGGTCTTTCCCTATTGCAGTTGTTTTCGTCTTGAAATTACGAAAACTTTGAGATTAAAGAATTTCTCACATGCAAGAATAGTCTTAAGTCATAAGTTGTTACAATGAGGAATCTTCACTATTGCTGTTGGTTTGATCTCAAAATTACAAAAACCTTAAGATTAAAGAAGATCTCATTTCAAGAATACTCTGATAAATCAACTAGTCTTGTGCATGGTGAAGTCATTATACTTGTTTTCTGCTTCATATTCTCTTCTCGTTTTCTTTCTTCTTTTTTTTTCGTCAAAGGGTCTTTCTTTTGGGTCCTTACAGATATATTTACGAATAACTTGTATTAAAAAAAGAAGAAGATATTATTGCAAACTAACTATAAATTTTAATATGGAGCTTAGGTGCATGTGGTTGATGGTTCATTGGAGCAACCGGAATACGAATTCGATGCGGTTCGCCTTGAGCTGGAAATGTTTAGTCCTGAAATTGCGGAAAAGCCTTATATAGTGGTGTTTAATAAAATGGATCTACCAGAGGCATATGAAAAATGGCCATCATTTAAAGAAAGGTTTAAAGCTCGTGGGATTGAACCTTATTGCATGAGTGCTGTGACTAGAGATGGTACACAGGAAGTCATATATTCCGCTTATGAGCTTGTTCGGAAAAACAAGGAAGCCAAAGAAGAAGAAGGTTTGAAATACTACTCAGTTCCTCTTAAATATTTATTGTATTCTTTGTTTGTTGTTCCTCGTTCCTCAAGAAACTTGGTCCAATGCGGGTTGAAGCACCTAGCTTGATAACCAAAGAAGTGTTTGTGATCATTCCAGATGAAATAATATGGAAGAACAAGTTATCAGAATCCTTTTATGATTTGAGATGTTTCCCTTGAATTATTCTTGATTTCTTTCCCCGTTCTCTTCTCATATTCTTTCGTTTTTTTCTTTGTATCTTCTTATTCTCTCTTCTTTATATAACCTAAACTAAAATCCATCTTCCAAATACAAATATTTTCGTTCCCAGAAAAAAAAAAAAAAAACTAGTTAATTGAATTCAACCTTTTTATCTGAAGCCCATGACATCAGAATACTAGAAAGTCCCAAAACATACAAATCGCTATGTAAAGAAAAAAAAAAAGAAATTGATTTACACCCTAAAGCCTTCACATATCAATCCATAATCAATTAGACCTTTTGCACAACCCTCTCTCCATCGATTTAAATTAAGACGTGCCCTTAATTAAATTTTTTGACGCTTTCCTTCATAATTTTTCTATCAATGTTGCATATTACATGCTGTTTTCCATTACTCTTGATGTTAAAAAATGTACCTCGTGAATTAGGCTGCACATTTCTTTTCATATATATGCAAACATAGTGTTGTTTAATTATGTTATTGAGAAGCTACTGACATTAGAGATGTATAACTTCATTTATGTGTCTGGATCTGCAGCACTATATTGAAGCGAAGTCATCAATTCTCAAGCTAAAAAGAGTAGAATCTCATATACAAAATAACCCTTTGCCACAAAATTTGAAAGATATATTAGTTGAAGTACTCATATTTTTTGAGCCTATAATCTTTTTGTTCTTTTTTTCTTCATTTGTAAAATGTTTTATTTCTTTCATTGAACTGGTTTTACATTTACTTGTTCCAGGTACAAGTGGTCCACAAAATTTGAATTATGTGGCTGATATGGTGCAGAAGCAGCGAACTGCTCCAATAAGCGAGTTTGATATCTCACGTGATAGTGCCTCCAATACATGGCATGTGGATGGAGCAGGTCTGCAACGTTTTGTCCAAATGACGAACTGGAGGTATAATCTCATTCTTCAGTTTGATCTTATCCAATAGCACTTTTCCCCTTTATTTTCTACCAGTTGTTTAGGCTTGCATCCATGTGGAAAATGATAATGGAACTGTGAATCAGATTAAAGGGCTGTTTAGCTAAGCTTGAAAAGTTTACTTACTAGTAAATAAGAAAGTTGTTAAAAAAATAAAATAAAATAATCTGTTTGATTGGTTAAAGTTAAATATCAGGGAGTTACTTATTTGGCACTAATGTGAGACGTACTTCCAAAATAAGTAGCTTTTTTACTTGATAGTGAAAAAAATTAACAGATACCTTCTTTTGAGCTTAGCAAACATGCTATAAAGCAAAGATGATTTTTTTATCCTTTATATACTGAGTTGTGCTACATGTACATAATGGTTTAAAGACAAATGATGTGGTGAGATATGATTGTGTCATAATTTCTTCAACTAAAAAAATATATATATATATATACTCACTCTTTTTTTACACCTCGTTTGTATGTTAACCATTATGTAATTCCTTATATACTAGCATTATTATTATTTACCTTCACTACTGATATATAAAATTCTGAAGGCCAGTCCGATGGTAGTTTATTGGACATACTGATTATATTATGTCAGACAGATTTTTTATGAAAATACCTTTCCAAGCATATTCATTTTGTAGTCGAGGATTTTCTCTCAATCTTTATGAAGTACAGGGCTTGAATTACGAAATTTTTATTATTATTTCTTTTATTTTTCCTTTGTATTAGATATGTAGATTCCGA
>CAIGRT010138215.1:0-13498 GCA_903798405.1 Fraxinus platypoda
TGGGTAGCGTGCGAGTGAGGATAAAGTATGCTGAAAAAATCAATGTTGGTACAGTGGGGACAATATCTTGTCGATCTAACGGTCGGGACAGCCAGTTAAGTGGGACCCGGGTCGTTACAGGCCTATACTCACTTACCCCCATCACGGCTTTCTATCCGTTCCCCAGGATTCGAACTCAAGATCTCTTACCTAATGAGAGACTCAAATTGAATCCTGGTACCAATTGGACTTGGTCAATTGGTAGTAGGATTCAACTTAAGTCTATCAGGTAGAGGTTTTAGGTTCAAATCTTGGGGGACGCGATAGAAATCCTTGAAGAGTTAAGTGGGCAACTGCTTTACAGGGTCAGATCATATTAGAGAGTCAAAGACACTTCACCCCAATCTTTTTCAACATGTATGGAATTACCACAATCTTAAATCATTTCTTTTACCAGCTCAAACACCCTAAATTATTATATATATAGTTAAAGGATATTGTGAATCATGGTATAAGAAATTAAGCATCTAAATCGTATATTTATCTATACATATGAATCTTCATTTTTCTGTACGACACTAAAATCAATTATCGTGCATGAATATTGTCACATTTCACATGGATAAGCAAACAATTCAACTAAAGCACATAATTCATTCACAATCCATAAACTAATGCATGCTCTTAAATATATTCATCCTAGCCGACAAGGCTATCTGACTCACACAAGTATGCATAAAAAAAATATTTTTTTTAACACAATTCACATAAATAAAATCATATCACACAAGCACACAAACTACTAAACAATTGACAAAAACAATTAAAAACTGATGATTCAACCCCCCAAACTGAAAACATAAACAGTCCCCATTGTGAAAATAAACACTAAGGAGAGTTTGGACTTTCCAGAATAAATCAATTTTTTTTTGTCATTGCCATCACCTTGGTGAGGTGGGTTTTGGGTAGCTAGATGAAATATGAACGTTGGGTGTTGACGGAATGTCATGTGGGGATATTCAAAGGCCAACACTATGAAGAACTCATTCTGATATTGATATTGTGTATGTATCGAGTTCTGTAATTGCTAATAATGATCATTCATTGATATCTGCAATTGATCTAGTTAGTGTTGAATCCTATTATTTGTGCTGTAATTCCAACTCATCATGTCTATTTGAGCTTCAACTGCACGGCCTCAATTCGACTAATAATGTCCTCATTCGGCTCACTGACAGGCGATCTTCTGGGGCTGGATGGTCGTGTCTCTGCTTTCTATAGCAGAGCACTTGTGTTGCCTTGCTTACAAGTGAACTATTAAATTATCCTTTTAGTTATCATAGGTTTAGGATGAACTACATCCTCGGGTGGGAATGTCACAATTCTCCATTCTCTACATAGAGCATATATCAATGAATAATAACCTAAACCGACAGTGGTAGAACCTTTTAGAATGTGCAAGATATTGGTCTAAATGATTGTGCCCACATCAATACTAAGGTCCATCTTAATGGCAATGTTCAATAATATTCGTTCTTTTGTCACTTCGCTGAAATTGCTACTGGGCAACAGTTTAACATAGATGAAATAATGCCAAGCTTTGCATTCGGCATACATCCCTGGGGTCGAAAAATTCGTGACATATGTGCTTGATCGTTTCCATGTGGTGTCAGGATTGGCCAACTTTCTAATTATTTCCTTGAGATCGACTGACCCTCTTTCCACAATCTAGAGAATATCTAGCAATCTATAGAACTTATTGATTGAGGTTCTATAAAAAAATGATCCACTTGCTTTGCACATGGACTTTCATATCCCTGTGTTCTTTAGCATTGGCATAAAATTCTCAAACCATAGGTATCAACCTCGATTGTGGTTGTTTTGTAAAGAACCCCCACCGTTGACTCACAATTTGCACTTTTATGGAAAGGTCAAGGTTATCAAAACCCCATTCCAGAATACAACTCTTGTGTACTGCTATGTCTTGATATCTCTTCTCCACTTCAGTACTCACAAATTTACTTCTATCAAAAGAATTGGAAGAAGAGGCCGTAGATTTTGATTTCTTCTTAGGTGGTAAATAACCCTAAAAGGTCCTCAATACTCACTACAAACTCCAAGCAATATGATGAACTTCTCAATATTACAATACCAACCACAATTCAATTCACCACTCTCTACTCAACCCTACAATAATATTGCATATTCCACAATGTCGATGCAAGTAATCAAAATTATCAAAGATACCAATAAAGTAGTTCAAGTTCTCTTAGGAATTTCAACAAATACTTTGTAGGTCCTTCACAATTCAAACTTAAAATTCCCCCAAACGTTTTTTCTTATTCTAGCCCCAATCATAAATCCAACAATCCAAAATGCCAATCCACCTTAATCTACTAAAAACCCAAAATAACTTTTCTTACTTCCACCACATCCAACCACCAAATGTAATATAACACAATTTCACAAATTTCCCAAGAAAAGATTAGATAGTTACCATTCCTTGTGTAGAAAACCCACTAGGTTGAAGGTATTGGAAGTGAATCTATGAGCTTGGAACAATTTGTAATGTGTGGGTATAAATTGAATTTTGTGAAAAACTTAGTAAGTTGGAAGGAAAGAGGAGAGAGATGTGATGTTGAGATGTGAGATATATGAAATTATTGAGTTTGAGATTATGGGTTTGTGATGTGTGTAGTAGATTTGTATGTGGAATTGAGGAATGTAAGAAGAAGAAAAATAAGGTTTAAGAGAGATTTAGGGATGAGGAGAAGTTTAAGTTGTGTTTGAAGGAAAAGGGGGAGGGGGCATTTTTTCAATAGACGTGGTGCTGCGGTGCTTGTGATGTGGCACCGTAGCACCATGATTTAGGGGATTTGGGATTTTATTTTATTTTATTGTGTGTGGCGCCGCGAAGCCACGATTCAAATGGGGTTGTTTAGGTGGCTCCTGAGGTCTGTCTTGGGGAGTCTTTTATGCATTTTGATTACTTTTTTAAATCCAATTTTCAACATTCTTCTCCCTTATGAACTTAATGCACGAACCTAAACTTGAAGTAATGTTCTCTTGATCATTTGTTCAACCATAACGTTGCCCTCAAACTTCAAAATCTGATTTCAAATGCCCATATGTACATAGTTCACCCCTAAACTCGAGATTTTGCCTACAAAACACAATGAGCTTGTTACTAAATATAAAATAAATAATCTAAAATTAAAACCTAGGTAATAAGAAAGGGATAAAACTTGGGTTGCCTCCCAAGAAGCACTTGTTTAAAGTCATTAGCTTGACTTTATGTTGCTATTATTTTGGAACAGTAATTTCGAAGCTTTCTTTAGCTGTCGGAAAGTCCTCCACGTAGTATTTGATGCGTTGTCCATTAATCTTGAAATTTTCCTTTGGTAGATGATGTAATTCAACTGTACCATAGGGAAACACTTGGGATACCGTGAAAGATCCGGACCTTGTCGATTTCAACTTTCCTGGAAAGAGTTTCAATATGGAGTTGTACAGGAAGACCGGATCTCCCACTCTGAAAACTCGATGTTGGATGTTTTTGTCATGCCATTACTTTGTCATTTCTTTGTAGATGAATGCACTTTTATAATCCTCTCTTATGTATTCTTCCAACTCATGTAGCTGTAAGAATCTCATTTCCCTAGCCTTCTCTAAGTCCATGTTCAACTATTTCAGTGCCCGGTATGCTTTGTGCCCAAACTCTATTGGTAAGTTGCACATTTTCCCAAATACCATCCGATATGGTGACATTCAAATTGGCGTCTTGTAAGCAGTGCGATAGGCCAACAATGAATCGTCTAATTTCTTAGACCAGTCTTTTCAAGATACATTCACAGTGAGTTCCAAGATTCTTTTTAGCTGTCTGATTGAAGTTTCAATATGTCCACTAGTCTAAGGGTGATAAGGTGTGGCAATTCGATGTTGTACCCCATACTTGTGAAGCATCGCCTTGAATTGCAATTGCATGACTGGGTTCCACCATCACTTATCATTGCTCTAGGTGCTCTATATCGGTTGAAGATATACGTCTTTATAAAATTCACCACCAACTTTGCATCATTGGTGGATAGGGCCTTGGCTTATACCCATCTTGATGAATAGTCCAGTGCCATTAATATGTATTGATTATTATATGATGATGGAAAATGTCCTATAAAATCAATACAACATATATCAAAGATTTCCACCTCCAGAATGTTGTTTAGTGGCATCTCATGATGGGCTAATATGTTCCATGTTCTTTGGCACTTATCACGAGATCTACAAAAGCTATGACAATCCTTAAATGATGTTGGCCAAAAGAACAGCATTGAAGCACCTTCACTACTATTTTTGTAGGGACAAAGTGTCATCCATAAGTTGAAGTATGAACCCATGATAAGATTGACTTCATCTAATCTTTGGGTATGTACCTTCAGATAATTTGATCCGTCCCCCATTAGTACAAGTTTGAATAATCCCAATAATAGAATTTAGCTTCATAGAGAAGCTTTTTCTTCTGTTGATAGGTAAGCCAAGATCCACATAGCCACTAGCTAAGTAGTTCACAATATCTACATGCCACGGTGCTTTTCCCACCTGCAATAATTACTCATCTAGAAGTATTTCATTGATATCCACCTCATAACTGTTCTAACCTCAATAAATGATCTGTTACCTAATTTTTTGTTCTTTTTTCTCACAAATTTCGATGTCTTATAGTAACAGAACCCATCGAATCAACCCGGGTTTAACATCCTTCTTCTTGAACAAGTATTTCAAAACCGCATGGTCTGTATAGACTATTCATCTTTGAACCAATCAGATATGAGCGAAATTCGTCATAAACAAATACTATTGCTCACATCTCATTTTTAGTTGTTACATGATTGATTTGAACATTTGTCAAAGTTTTGCAGGCGTAATAGATGACATGCAATATCTTTCTCTTTCCTTGTCCTAGCGTTGCTCCCACTGTATAATCGCTGACATCACACATGAACTCGAAAGGTAATTCTCAATCTGGTGCCATTATGACAGGTACAAAAGTTAACTTTTCTTTCAAATTGTTAAAAGCATTTAAACACTCATTGAAAAAGTTAAAGGCACATCATTCTCCAGTAAACTGCACAAATGTTTTGTGATCTTTGAAAAATCCTGAATGAATCTTCTGTAGAACTCTGCATGTCCTAAAAAGCTTTCGATCCCTTTAAGTAAATTAGGTGGATAAAATTTTATCACCTATATTTTGGTTTTGTCAACCTCAATACCTCGTGAAGAGATCCTATGCCCCAGCACTATCCCTTCATTTACCATAAAATGACATTTCTCCCAATTAAGTACCAGATTCCTTTCTTCACACCTTTGTAACACTAGAAATAGGTGTTCCAAGCAATCATCAAAATAATCTCCAAAAAATGTCATCCATGAATACCTTGATCTACTTTCCACCATATCAGAAAATATGGTCATCATGCAGCGCTGAAAAGTTGCAGGTGAGTTGCATAGACCAAAAGGCATTCTCCTAAAGGTAAAAATACCATAGGGGCATGTGAAGGTTTTTTCTCTGGTCTTCTAGAGAAATGGCTATTTGATTGTACCCTGAATATCCGTCCAAAAAGCAGTAATGAGAGTAACTACTAACCTTTCCATCATCTGATCAATGAAGGGCAATGGAAATTGATATTTTCTTGTGGCATTATTAAGCTTTCTGTAATCTATGCACATTTTCCACCCAGTTACTAGCCTCATTGGAATCAACTCATTGTTCTCATTTTTCTCTACTATAATTCCACCCTTCTTAGGCACCACATGCACTGGACTCAACCTTGAACTATTTGAGATAGGATAAATAACCCCCCCCATCTAACAATTTAAGTAGTTATTTTCTCACCACTTCTTTCAAAGTTGGATTTAATATTCGCTGACTTTCCACTGATGGCTTTGACTCGTCCTCCATTAAGATTTTGTGCATGCAAAGAGTAGGACTTATTCTTCTAATATCAGCTATCATTGCAGTTTTGTACCTCTTTAGTACCTTCAATAACTTTCTATCATCCTCATTTGTTAAATCATTAGCAATGATTATTGGAAGTGAAATACATTATCCTACATAAGTATAGCACATATGTGATGGCAAAGGCTTTAACCCAAAAGTTGGGGCCTTCTCTACAAGGGTACCGATGGTGATGGATTGGCACCAAAAGACTCATAACCAATGTCTCCTTCCCATTGGTTGTTCATCCGCTCTAAAACACATTCCTTCAATATTGACTTCTCTAATTCTGACTGTGCAATATCTATTTCAAATTGGTTTGATGGATGTTCCATTTCAAATGTATCAGTTACAAGCTCTTCAAGAACATATATTTGGCAACATGTATCTGAAGTCAATGGGTGTTTCACCACCTTGAACACATTAAATATAGCATGCTCGTTGTCCACTTGAAGAATCATCTTTCCATCATATATATCAATAAGCGCTCTTCCAGTGGCCAAGAAAGGTCTATCCAAGATTAGAAGAATGTTTGAATGCCCTTCTTTGTCCAAGATAATGAAATCCCTCGGGAAGATGAATATATCAACTTTGATTAGCACATCTTCGATAATTCCCTTTGGTCTTTTAATGGACCTATCTGCAAGCTACAATAATATTGTTGTTGGTTTTGCTTCTCCCAATCCAAGAGACATGTAAATAGAGAATGAAAGTAAATTAACACGGCACATAAATCACATAAGGAATGCTCAAAAGTAATTAGAGCTAATGGGGCAAGGTATTGTAAAACTCCATGGGTCTTTTAGTTTAGAAGGTAGCTTTTTCAGGAGAATTGCACTACATTCATCGTTCAGGTAGACTGTCTCATAAACTTTCTATTGCTGGAAAGAAATTCCTTAATAAATTTGATATATATTTACGTTAATGCATCTGGAAAGGGGATATTTATGTGCAACTTCTTGAAAACCTCTTGGCAAACTGCTTGTCCAACTTCTTTTTCTACAACCGTCGAGGGAATGTAATTAGTGGCACATAAGCCTTGATTCAACTTGGTGCTCTCACTGGTGGTGTTTCCCTTCTTTCTTCCTCTTCCACTGTGATTGGTACAGATTTTTCTTCCTTTTTAACTTCTTCAACTTCTACCTATTTTTGTTTTCTGTTTGACCTCTTCAACTGTATCTCTGGTAATTATACTCTACTTCTGGTTGTAATAGCTTGAACATGCTCTTTTGGATTGATCATTGTATTGCCTGATAATGTCTTTTATGGGTGTTCTGCAAGCTATTGAGCTATCTAACCAATTTATGTCTCCAACATCTTAATAGATGCTTCCTGATTCTAAAAGTTTATATCAATTTGCTGAAACAATTTATCTATCTTTTGCATGTACTGAATAAACATCTCCCCCAAACTTGATTTTTTCTCTTGCTGGGAATTATTTGAACTATTCCCTTGCTGATTATAAGATCATCTGAAGTTCGGGTGATGCCTCCATCCTGGGTTATATGTTTGTCCATATGGGTTGAAATTGTAGGAACCATTTTACATGAAGTTTACTTGTTTCTCAGAAAGACCCATAGAAAAGCAATTTTCTGTGGGATGATTGGCACCACAATCTATACATAATGGACTTGTTATCACTGTATGTGCTCCCTATGTTCGTAATTTTACAAGCACTCTACCTGTTTTGTCAATGCAGCAATATGTGCATTAGTGCATGTCATGCCGTCTAATTCATAAATTACAGTAGCCTTCTGTGGTACCACTCTTTCTAATGAGAACATTGAATGCGTAGTGCAATTAACTCAAACAAATATAGGCATTGTTGAATTGATTTACCGATAATTGATCCACCGACAGAGGAATCCACCTGAGAATTTGACAGTAGTAAAAGTCCAGTGTAGAAGTATTGCACTCGATTACCTATGATGATTCCATGATTTGGACACTTTCTCATTAACTCTTTGAATCTGTTCAACGCCTCATGATAACTCTCCTCATCTTTTTGTTGGAATGTTTGAATTTTCAGTCAAATTTTTGCTACTTTTACCGATGGGAATAATTTGTTACAAAATTTTCTAGTCAGTTCCTCCCATGTAGTAATGCTTACATGAGATTCAGCATCTAACCACTCCAAAGCTGTATCCTTTGATGTGTAAGGAAATGAACACGGCTTGACAGCATTTTCATTAACTCATGGAGCATGGAAGTTCAGAATTTTTTTGAGAAATCTGGAGATATGTGGGTTTTCATGAGATGACCCGTATAATTGGAGAGTGTTGCTAGTCAAATTGATCCAATCCATCCTTACCTGAAAATTATTTACCCCGAAATTTGGATATACAATACTGGAGGGCATAGGACCTGCTATAGACGTCAAGAACATTGAGACTTGCAAGTCTCCTTCATTTATCTACACTCACTTATTTTGCTAATTTCGTGGTACTGCTACTCTCTCGACTACTTGTCCAATTGGCTATATAGGAATAGTAATATTTTGATCTTCAGCCATCGGATGTTTTTATTTTTGTTGGTGTTTTTTGAGTCTGCGTCTAAAGGTACGTTCTATTTCCGAATAAAACAATTGCAGATTGTCACCTTGGGAACTGAGCATACAACGAACATCTTTCATCTGTAAATAAAATAAGATAAACTAATCAAATAACAGTTAAAAATAAGATAAATTAAGACTAAATGTAAATAGTTCCCCCAATAATGGCGCTAAAATTTTGTTTCATTTTTATATCGCAAGTATACGATATCGTAACAAGTAATATAGAAGACCTTTGAGTCCTGATGATCGCTCCCAAGAGAACAATAATTTAATACTTAACTTAATATTTCTAAATCATATTTGACGAAAATCAAATAATTGTGATTTAGTGATTGCTTTTCTTACTATATCTACTAGTTGAAAATAGCAAGATGCACATAAAGATCGATTTAAAATTCAAATATAAATGAGATATTAGGGCATAATAATTTCATCTATTGATTACCTTTAAGTCTTAATTCAAAATTCACAAATCTAATGTAGCGTTCGATCGAATTCTTTTATTGTATTCAATTTTCCCGTTGAACCTATATAACTAATTTAATCACATATCTCTACGTGAATCAATCACACATCTCTATATGTCATTCTAAATTACCGGATTTTAATATGTGGTCTAAATCTAAAACTCATCTCTCGATTCATAAAATATTCACAAAATTATTGAATTGTTGATCAAGTAATTTAAAGTATTAAATACAAGAATAAAATCAACACATATATGACGAAAAAAAGTTAGAATCTTGAATAAAAGAAATAAAGGGTCTCAATAGATTACATTCTTTGCCCTAATGAAAAACTTAGTTACTCATGATAGATGAAAAAAAAAAGATGATAATGCAGTACATTACCAGATTTTGAATAAAGATGTAAAAAAAGGGGATGAATCTTACACTGAGATCTTCTTCTTCTTCCAATCAATGCTTCAAACTCGTGATTTCTTGATTTTGTCTCCTTCGATTTGCTCTCCTAAATCTCAAGTTATTTCTTGTGTCTCGCAATGTGTGGAAACCCTCAAAAGTGCTTCCCTTATTTTATTTATACTTTTCCTCGTGTTTTTGTCGAATTTAGAGTTTTTATGGGTTTCAAAATGAGCCAATAAAACATGCCCTAATTGCACCAATGGTGTCTCGACGCCATGGGAGTGGCGCCATGGCGCAACAACTCTATCGCTCACCTTCAATAGTAGCGTCGAGGCTCCACACTTATGCTTCTCTCTCTTCTGGTGGTGCCTAGGCGCCACAACAGCGCCACATCTCGGTCACATGTCTCTTTTTTTCTTCTTTTGATGTAGGAAATTGATTATTTTACCCTTTTGTTCATCTTTTCTCATTGTTTTATGCCAATAGTCTTGTTTTCTCCACTCTTGTAATAATTTGCAGCACCTTACCAAACCTATAAAACAACTCTACTAAATATATTAAAAACGTTCAATGCTCATAAAATCTAACCCATAATCAAATTAAAATAGTATAAAACTTGTGAGTAAAACACACTCGTCAACCATTCCCAAGATCAAGATGTCATATTTATAGCATTAGTCCTCATTCTAATTGTACGTGAAGTCTTTTTCTTATTTTCTATCAAAATCCTTTTCATAATTTCTTTTTCCTTTTGCAGAAGTCCACGACATTTAGAATCTATAGTAATTCATCCAATTTCATTACCCTGGACCATCTCATTATTAACTAATAAACTGAATTGTGTTGGTCCCTCAATTTAATTTAATTATTTTATGTTCAATCCCAACACTTTGGTGGGCAAGGACCGAAAATTGGCACATATCCTCTTAGGTCAAAGAGATGTTATAAAATTTGACATCATCAATATTGTTCCATCACATCACATGGGGATTTTTTTTTTTTTCCTAATGGTTGAATTAGATCCACAATCTCAACTTAAAGCTGTCTTCTGTATTACTAAATGAGCTCAATTGTGTAAGTCAAAAGCGGTGAATTTATATTTGGATATATTAATGGAAGCCATGTTTGCCCAAAGACAACGATAAAAATAACGTAGATTGAGCCCCTGTTTGGTCTAGTTAAAAATCATATTTGTAATAAATTTTGATGAAAGTTGTGCAACGTGTGATTGAAAACTTGATAAAAATTTTGGGTCCTATGAATCGTCTGACTAAAAATAAATTTTAAATATTAAGACCAAACGTGGGTTAAATTGCAAATGATCAACTTGTTAGATGTGGGCTTCTAAATTCTACTGAATCTCCTATCTAGAAGTTCTTACGTTCAGATTCAGTATGAAAAATTCCTTTCTTTAGAACTCAGAAAATGCATACCATGAAAAAAGAATATGAACAAAGGAGGAGGACTTGTATATATGCATTGATTTGTTTTTCTTTTCTTACAATTATTTTTTTAGCCATATACATCAAAAAGTGCATTTACAGTTTCTAATGAATTCAATTTTACTCTAGTAAATCGACTTTATTGAGAAAGATTATTTTTCTAGGCTAAGAAGTTGATAGCAAGATCTCAAGATTTATGGCATTCAATATCTAAATGTATATTGGAACAAATAATTTTATTTGAATTGAGATTTGAAATTGAAGCTGCAAGGCAAGGTGATAAATTGTATACCGATCATCTTGGGTATCTCAAAAATGGTTGTCGGGTAGGATGAAAATGTAACATCCATATGTTGTGGATCGAAAGTGTTACGAATAAAATTTCAGATCAGAATATGAGAATTTCAGAAGTATAATTCTTATGAACACTAAAATCCCTATCGTTCTCAAATGTTTGTGCAACCATACAGAGATAAGAAACTTGGTGCAAAGCTTTGAAGAATGATAACTATCTGATGCTAAACCTTATTCTGAAAGAGTTGAATCTCACGCTCGTCACTGGCAATGACAAAAAATTGTTTGGAACTAAAATGTGGAAAAACAATTCACGAAATAAAGAAATGGAAAAATAAGGACCATATAGTGATTGTAAACACTGAAATTGATCTCCTGTCCACATAAAAACTTGCCATCGTTGATGTGGAAAGAGAATCATACGTATGATTTTCTGACCACATCAGCAGTGGGAAGTTTTGATTCTGCCCAAGATCTGTGGTAAACACAAGGAATAAATTGAATTAACTATGTAACAACTCTCTCCTAACTTTGGTCAAACTTCTTTTATCCATAATTCAGGTAATTTACAATCTTACCTTGCCTCAAATTTCAATACTAAATATTGGATTATTGATTCTGGTGTGACAAACCACATAGTAAATAATAGAGTAACGTTATTTATCATTATTCGTGGTCATCTTTAGTCTTGGTGATAATGAGACTCTTGATTCATTGTCCAATACATCGAAATGTATCATAACTCTATTATTGAACAATAAATCAAGAGGTATGGTGTCACCTACACTAATGATGATGTTTACAAATGATAAAATCATTATTCTACATGATATCACTTCGGCTAAAGTTGATAAGCAGGATGTCTTGAAAATAATTAATTTCTTTTCCCATAAGCTCACATCTAATCCCTTTGTTTCCAGTTAAACTTTTGTGTGTGAGAAAAATTACTGACTCATTAAATTGTATCGTGACATTCTCTCATACATTTGTTATATTTTAAGATCAAAAATCTATGAAGATTATTGGCGAGGGAGTTTGCTCTCAGAGTAATTGTTGACCTCGGTTTGTGCACAAGTGACATAACCAACAAATTTAGACTCTACTCACGTCCACGTAACTAAGCTCATGTGCACTTAGACAAATCGTTAGCAACACGTGACCTTCTCCAGTCATATAAGAGGCGGCCGTGTACACTCCAAAGGTAAAGTAAGTGTCACGCGTTTTCTATAACGTGATTTATACCGCAAGTGTACGATTTCAAGTTTTGTAATATAATAATGGAGTTAGAGTGTCGAACCCATAGGGATTGTAATTCAATTTTATACTAAGCATTATAATTATATAGTCTCTATTTTATTTAGATGAATGAATGTTATAATCAATGTTTTTAAACTAATATGGTGACGAATTCATAAATAAATGCAAGCTAGAAAAATAATTGATAAGTGCGTTTTACACACTTATTTTACCGTCAAAATATGAAAATTTGTTGATTCATATGTTGGAATATAGCTTAAATCTATGTAATTTACGTTTTGCGGACAACGTGATGAATGTAGTGAAAATAAGGGGAAACAAGTGAAAAATGACCAAATTGAAGGAAATGAAAGTTCAGGGACCAAATTACAAATATCCAAACGATGACTCGGAAGGGAAAACGAAGATATGAAGATGACGAGGTCAAATGGGGCTAAGGAACAAATCTTGGGAAGAAGAAGTGNAGGGACCAAATTACAAATATCCAAACGATGACTCGGAAGGGAAAACGAAGATATGAAGATGACGAGGTCAAATGGGGCTAAGGAACAAATCTTGGGAAGAAGAAGTGGAGAAAGATGTCACAAAACGAGGAACGGAGTTCGAGAACAAAAACACAACAATTGTGAAAGTGGGATAAGCTATGTGGTCGCATAGCCCAATCCCCTATGCGGTCGCATGTGCCCCTTCAGAGAAATCCAACACCAAGTTCAAGACTTTTATGCAACCGTAGCACCTATCACTATGCGGTCGCATAGTACTAATTTGTGACGCGAATCTCAGTTTCCTAATTTATGTCAAATTCTTATGGAAATCAACTTCTTTCACGATTTTTCAACCCTACAACGTACGAGAACGAAAGAGGACGCCTCCATACATATTTTTCTCTAGCTTTTGCTCAATATTTCGATGGAGAACTAAAATTCTTGGTGAAGTTATGAAGGAACTCATTGGATTTGGAGATTTCACACCCTATATTCATGTAATTTGATATTTTCTTATTGAATAATTCTAGGATTTAGATTTCTCCTACATGAATTTGTTTGAGATTGATTTAACATTTATTAAATACTTCATAGATCTAATCACGCCCTTTCTATTGAATAATTGAAGTATT
>CAIGRT010138270.1:0-17541 GCA_903798405.1 Fraxinus platypoda
CGTTTATATGCATTATGATCACACCTCCAACCTTGTTGCAAGCATCCGGATGACGGGTGTGCATCTTTGCAAGCTCATTGTCACAGCCAATCAAGTAGCTGGAATGAATATAACAAATAGAGTGATTAGAACGCATATTTCCTGATTCAGTTAACAAGAAGATGCATCCAAACTGCGAATTATTTGTTAGATACTCTTACACAGAAACGAAAGAGATAATAAAACGTGTGTTTGGATAACTCACTTTTTTCCTACTTTTAAATAAAAAAATAAAAAAAAAGTTTATTTACTTAGAAAACAATTCTTCCCTTACACTCGAGACAACTTACTTTTACAAATTTTGACCAATTAAAAAATTATTTATTTTAAAGGTTACTGATTTACTTGTAATTTTTTCAGCTTAGCCAAACATGCTCTTTAAAGTTCTTTTTTCTTACTCATAGGGAGTGGAAACAGGTCTTCCACGGGCTGCCTTGAATTCCCATGGTGTAATCGGACCTCTCATTATCATGTCAGCATCAAGGATTACTATATACTCTGCATCTATTTTTGCATGGTTGAGCCAATGAAGAACTGCAGCTGGCTTATTAATTGCTGGATACCTGAAATGCCACAAACAAAATGCAGGTGTTATTAGTTGACAAGTTCTTTATCGTAACATTTACTCTAGTTGCTTATCCAGTTCCTGCCTTAAAAAATTGAACATGGTGTTTTTCTTCAAAAAGTTAAAAACATATAAAAACAGAAATAATGCACATAAAATTATGAACATAATGGACTATTCAAGTTTAAAACAAATCAGTACCTAATAACATAAATTACACAAAAAATCAATAAATAAAAGCGAGAATTTTCAGCCTACCATCTAGTCACTCGAGCTCAGCCAAAAGAAAGGCGGAAGAGGCAAATCGGTTCTACCGAGTCCCCAGTAGTCCAGCCAACTCAAGCTCAACTCGAGCTTCATAAAACTCAAGTTGATCCACACCTAATTTGAGGTAAGTTTGAAAAGCTTGCATGATAGATCAACTTGTTTGCATCCCCATTAAGAGCTATACAAGATTAATTAAATTATCCTTCTTTTTTCTTGAAACCGAGTAGGAAATGTGGATTAGATCCTATGTTCAACACGGGTCCTCTGAATTTTCCATGAGATTCTTACTTTTAATGTTTTTCATTTTGAGGATCATGAAGAGGTGTCCATGTTCATTCAAAATATATCACAAGCACTCAGGTGATAAGAACTTATCAATATTGTGAGCTTTCAAGAAGATATAGAGTTGACTCTAATTCACAGAAAATGTCCATTTTTCCTTCATTGGTATTAATAAAATAGTCATATCCATGTCATCTGTCAGCTGTTTAGAGTTATCATATTGATCAAGCTTTATATTATATCATCACATTTTATATATCTTCTATTGGTTACAGAGAAATGATATTTATTTCTACTTAATTAACAAAAGAAACATATGAATATTAAGTATAAAAAAAATAAAGAAATTAAATACTAGCTTTTCACCTTCGCTATCTATCTCTTTTTCACAAGTCTCACACCTACCACTAGGAATTAAGAAGTATGAAAAAACAAAAGCTTTTGATTCAAAAACCAAAAGAGAAAAAAAGAATTACTTCCATTTCATAATAGAAACAAGAATCTCATATCTTCAGTTCATCATTTTCATTTTTGCAATTTCCACAATATTCAAGGAAAAATTTATTCAAAAGAGACACTTCTTGACCAGCAATTTTATTTTCCGTGACATTGCTTCTGAAGATGGCCTTGAAATGAAGGCGTCAACAATCCACCCAATTTCAGCCACATGTCTGCACCAACGCCATCATATATTTCCGCCCTCGTCTCCTCCTTCCCCTCTCCATCCATACCATTAGGGTGTGTGTGTTTGGTATGGTACTAGACCGCTCTAGAAAACACTAAATAAAATTATAAATTTTGTTTCCTTTCTTTAATTATGCCCAATTCTGTCTAGCCCACCTTAATGAACGTACCCTTAAAATTCAGAGTCAACTCTAGCTTCATACCTAATCCCACGAAATCTTCTCCAGGACACAACTATGCTTCTTTTCTCTCACTAATCATACATCACCATATTACCACCGAAACTATGCCTTGTCAGAAATTCCAAAATAATTGAGCATTCCACTTTCAGTTTCTATGATTAAGCAATCTTGTTGCGATTAGACATAATTTTTTTTAGTGAAAGATACTTCACTAAATAGTTTGGTCATGAAGACACAATGTGCATTAAAGAACGCAAGATGCCCTTGAAGGGGTCAGTCCGTTAAATGATGACACTGGAAATTACAAGACAGGAGAAAAGTTCTTCATTCTTTTAAAATTATTTCTCTAGACCCCTCCACTCCCAAGGCTAAGTAAACTAATAGTTCAGCAAAATAATTATGTGGCATAGTTTGGAACATATACGTCAATGCTCCCAAAACTTGACAACAATGATTAAGAATTTCAGCAAAAGCAAAAGACATTACCAATCACCAGTTAGAGGATGTCGACTCATGGATGGAACATAATGTGTGGGGGCTAAGTCATGGCCTTTATACTGCTTCAGATCTTCTTCCGTACAACTAAGAAGTCTCGTGATATTTCCAGGTTGGCCACTCAGGTGAAAACTGTGAACAAGCCCCACAGTCTGCCAATCGAAGTAAGGGGAGCATTCTGTTGAGAAAATGGTATGGATTTTTGGATATGGCGTTCCAGGATCATTAGCATGTTCTTGTGTTTGCGTATGCTCAACCTCCATCATTTGAAGACTTTTAGGAGTCACTAATCTTGGCTGAGATAGTTCAGCAAATGTTTTACTCTTCAAAAAACTCAAGTATTTTGACCACTTTGGCTTGGGACACCCATATGCTGCATGTTGCAATAGAAGACCTTCATTTAGGGTATTGATACATTCTAGATTTAGAAATAGCGCTCTCCTTTTGTTTGGATCTGTTTCCATTCCTTTTACCTGCACCAAAGAGTACATGATATATTATTATTATCTTAAATTTCAGTTTGGAAAAGATACAACTATTAACTCTTCAGATCATACTCAACCAAGCATGTTTGGCTAAGCTTAAAAGGAGTAAAGGTAACTGTTAGTTCTCAAACAGGTTTAAATAAGTTACTTCTTTCTTACTGTAAAGTAAAAACACTACTTACTTTGAAAGTGATTCTTAACTTACCGTTAAAGTAAGTTCTTACAATTTCGATCAATAAAACTGTTGCTTGATTTTTAATTTATAAGCAAGCCCTTGTTTGGTTCACATTTTTATCAAAATACATTTTTCTCTCTTATTTTCAATCACACATTCTTCAATAAAATAATATTACACACAAACCTAAAACTTTTCCTTATTTTTTAACAACACATTCTCCATCAAAATACTATTCCAAAAAGCATTTTCATCAAAAAAAAATGGGGCTCGAACAGGCTCTAAATATTAGGCTTTGCTGTACATGCTCATATAGTCACAAATAAACAAGGTACAGCATTTGGTGGATACCAAATTCTCCTTTAGCATTAGTATTGCAAACAAAACATCCTATGAAATCAAATAGTTTCTCCAGAATCATACACATAAGTTCCAAAGATGGATCTAACATAGAATAAGTTACTACGATGTGTTTATTCCAACACCTGTTCTGTTTCCTGATGTCTGAACAAATAAGAATAGCTAATAGTATTTGTCATTATGTTTGGTTTATTTCTCTGCAGAAGATGCTCAGACCCAAAAAATCGCAAGGGTGGCATAGTCACATTGCTTACCAAAACCAAAATTGAATTATTATAATGAGTCATAATTATCATATACGAGCCTTTACATTATAAAGGACAGCATTTCTACCCATTGATTTGAAGTTTTTCAAACTTCCCTGAAAAGCAAGGTGAGAAATTTGGGCAAGCACCAGTATACTCCATGGAAATTTATTATCAGCATGTAATTAAAATTCAATGTTTTAGGCACAGTCAAACTGTCAACAAAATTCATTATTTTTAGCCAGAGATGCTAAGAGCTTTGATTTGGACAAATTAAAACCGAGAATTAGTGACTAGTTTGTTGATGAATACCGATAAGTAAGATTCAATACAGTAACTCATGTTCAAAAAAGAAAAAAGAAACATTCCATAGAGAATGTTATTAGTTTTCTCAATAATCCTTTTATAGTTGATTTCTGAAATCAAGGAGTTGACTAAAGGTAAAACCAAATTCATTTCTTGTAAGCTTTCATTTTAAATTTATGTTTTAACTGTAAGGATTTTCAGATAAGTGCAGAATTACATCATAAGATAGGGTGTGGAAATGCTTTAATTACAGTCAAACGGCAGTTCCACCCGAGTAGGAAATAATAACAGAATGAGAATAACGAATGAGACTGAATACTATGTTGAAGACTCAATTTAAATATATAATGTGTCCCTTCTCTAACAATTTCAGCTTTTAGTTTTAGATGAGGTTTTCAACAAAGTATCGGAGCACGCAAAATTCTTGCGTCAAATCTCCCCACCACCAATTTATGAAAATTGTGTGTGTCCACAAGTGAAATGGCCTACTGAAGACTCAATCTTCAAAATAATTGTGTCCACTCTCTCGTAGCTTACGTTTTTAGATGAACTGGTTCACGTATTATAGGCAAATCATCTGTTTCAATAAGCACATTCTCAGTTACCTCTCTAGGATAAGGAGGTTCAGGAAAGAGCCGCCCACAGTCGTACACAATATTGTCCTCATGGTGTTTTAATTTACTGAATGACCAATTTCCAACACTAAAAGACAAGCCATAGTGCATAAGAATGGGCTCAATGCCGTCTCTTGGAATATATCCGGGGTAAATCATCAGGTTATCATTTATTTTGTGGCGAAGTCCTACCTGAAAGAGAAACAACAAGATATGGGATATACATATGTATACAGACAAAGGACAATAAACAAATCCTTTTAAAGGTTGGGAAGCCAATGATGCAATTCCAAAAATGGTATGTACTCAGGAGCACAGGGAAGGACAGAAAGCATAAGTTAAACAGAATTAACCAATTACCTCTGCAGCACCAAATGAGTATCCATACATTTCACTGATCCACCCTGTCCCATATATATCACCAGTATAATTGGTTCCCCAATGAGCTCTGTCCTCTCGTACTTCTTCTGTTTTTGACAGCCACATAGGTGCTAAAGCTCCAAGATCATCTATATGCATGGCTAAAAGCCCACCAACCTTGTCACAGAGTTCAGGGTGCTTAGTGTGCAACTTAGCAAGATCATTGTCACATCCGATCAAGTATCTGGTGGAGAATTGTACTCTTAATAATAGTATTCTCATGGGAAGAGGATTGTTATAATATAAGTAAAGAGAAGACAAGAAGTTATTTATTGATGCCTAGCAAACCTCAATCTGAAGACAAAATAGTTTTCTGGAGAACACTGATACAAACCTTGATATGCTCAGAGATAACATTAGAAAATGCTAAAATTTCAACAGAAACTGAGTAAAATCTCAGCTTCGGAAATAAATTGACCTTTACATACCAAATTTAGCTACAACAGTTTTTGCTATATAGAAATATAGATAAACCTATCGACTCGACATCCAACTGCTGAACATCTTTGCAACTAAACTCTAGTCTCTAGAAACATATAAGGTATGATGCACCGATACGGACACGCCGACACGCGATTTTAAAAAAAGTACAGACAAGACACGTTGATTAAATTCTTAAAAATTCTTCATTTATATAGTATAAATTTAGTTTTATACTTGTTATTAATTTTTCTTGTTGAAATCTCTTAAACATGAGTACCTATTTATTACTTGCTAATAACTTTGAATTAACAATATATAATATTTCTAATATAAAAAGAAAAATGATTACGGCAGAGTGTCCGAAAAGTGTCGGTATCAACTTGTGTCCGACACGGACACGCTACCTTAATTAAAGTATCTGTGCTATAGAGCATATAAGGATATGTAAATGAAGAACTAGCCTATATGGAAAAACCATTGGTTCCTAGAATGAACATCATTCTATAGTTATTATTAAATTTCCAAAATGCGAGGCCTCTGTTTTCAAATTGGCAAATTAAGCTCAATTATTTATGTCATTTCTCAAGAAAGCTTGAACAACCAAACAAAGAAAGCTTAACTTCTCAAGTAAAAATAACAATTATTTATCTTCTGCCCTATTTTTTTCTGGACAAGTCCAAAATCCAAGAGAGTAGAAGGAAGTAGTTCCTGTAAGCCCTGGCTGCTTAGAAACAGAGCTTAGAAGTTACCGGGTTCATCCGTACACACATCAAAAATCTAGGTGTAAATTGGTTACGGTGAAATTTACTTGTAGCATCATGTGTGGTTGCCAGTTACCACTGGTTCTGACTGACATATAAGTACACCAAAAAATAAGCAACAGATGCTTACAATAATATATCAAGAGACAGAGAAATTATTCCGCATACTTATATTCCACTTCAAAGTTACTAGTCTGAAGCATTCAATATATATATCTCAATAACCCATTTATAAGCAACAAAGTACAAATACAGCTATACAGGAATGGAAATCTATCTTTAATGAGCAAAAGAACAACCGAATCATGTACACTAAAGTAATGCGCCAAAAAGACTTAACCCGTAATATGCAGCAACAGGCCTGCCTTTCTCGGCGCCAAGCTCCCATGGTATAATTGGACCACGGATGATCATGTCTGCATCTAGAATTACTACCCAGTCGACATTTTGTGCTTCTTTGCTATGTTTAAGCCAGTGGACAACGCCTGCAGGTTTATTAATTGCCGGATACCTGCAATAAACCAAATATAACATAAAATGATAAAGAAGAAAATGCCATCTTCATATCCCCGCATTATAATTTTCAAGTAATCAAAATACTAGTAACTCAAAAGGCAAATACCTCATGGACAATTTCACTTATCATATCCATCAACAAACAAAAAGAGAAGAATCCCAAACATGACAAATAGAGGTTCGATCAACCTTGTTTAGATGGAACTCAAAGACTCAATGAGCTCGAAACCATAGAGCAATTCCATCAGTTTAAGACTCAAACGAGCAGTTATATTCCAAGATTAACAAGCCACCCAGTACTCAATCAAAAACACATGAATGCACACGCTAAAAATGGTGTATCTTACCAATCACCAGTTTTGGGGTGTCTGCTCATTGAGGGGACCTCAAAGGTAGGTGCCAACTCCATCCCTTTGTAACTCTTCTTCTCCTCTTCCGTGCAGCTGAGTAATCGGGTTATGGGTCCGGGCTGTCGGGCCTTCCGGTAGCTATGCATGAGGCCCACCGTCTGCCAATCAAAGTAATTCTGACACTCCACAGAAAAAAGCGTGTGGATCCTCCACGGCGCCTCCCGACCCACCGCCGCCGCCTCCTGAGCTTGAACCCACGCGCCACCCATCACCATCGTCACCACTACCACTACCACCACCCCTAATACAGCAATTCTCTCAACTCCCATTTTTGCATATCCAAGAATCGTAATGGGGTTTGCTATAAAGATATGAATTTTATGATTTAATCAAAGTCAAAGACTATATTCTATTTAATTAATTGAGTTTTACAACTGCTACGGAATAAATTGAATTAAAAATCGAACATGTTTTTTCAACTGAGATCGGTAATCTTTGTGATTTTTGATTAATTTATAAAAGTAAGTGAATGTGAATCAAAAATAAGTTAAAGTGAATCAAAATTAATTATATCATGGACAGTCATAATTTCAGGTGAGATGTAACATTACTCTTGTTTGTTTGCTGGGAAACAGACTTCTCATTTTGCAAATTATATACTTCAAAAAATTACAATCTAATTAATATTTTCAAAAATCTTGATGCTCAAAAACTTTTCTTAGAAAAAGTCACTAGTCACGATCAGTCATTCAATTCTGGCGCAAATAAAAATTGTTTACATCAATTTCTAAGACATAACCAAAAAAATTTCACGAAATTTACATAAATTGTATGAATACAAATTGTTCTTAACAAAAAAAAAAAGAATAAATCGAAAAATCTACGTTTTGATACAATAAAATATAATTTCAATTCAAAAGTAATTATGTACATATAGAATAATTATAAATTGATTATAGTAAATGAATTTAAGAGATATGAGAAAATCCTAGAATGGAAAGAAAAAAGATTTTTTTTTTTTTTTTTGTTCTGAAATCTTCACAATTATTAGGGAGAAATTTTCTTTGAGATTTGCAATTTATATTTTTCATAAAAAAGTCTCCAAAAGTCCAGTAAATTGAGAATTATCCAAAAATCAATGTTTATTTGACTATCTTATGACTTATAGAGACTTTTAAAAAATTTCAATTGAATATCTCATTGACTTATAAAGACTTTTTAAAAGTCTATAGAAATTTCTATTGAATATGCCTAAACTTTTAGAGAGTTTTTAAACGTCTAAATTGAATATACCTAAACTTTTTAAATTTTCAAGTCTTTAAAAGTTTCAAATGAATACAGCATCGCTACTTTGAAATTAATTACCTAAAGATAGATGGAAGAATTCTCTGAAAAAAGTAACACTGACTTTTTGAGGAACATTCAAAATAGCGCCGCTACTTTGAAATTAATAACCTATAATATACTCTCTTTTAAAAGAGGGACTTTGAGGATTACTATTTATTTGTGATTTCTCCTCACATATCAATATTCCATATATGGACAAAAACAAAAAATGCAACCTCACAATTGTTGACTTTAAAAAAAAAAAGGTAAGGTGAGGTGAGGTGATGTGATGTGAGGTGGGGTGGGATGGGGTGGGGTGGGGAGCACCTCTATGTAGCGCACGGAGATGGTGTCTCCATACGCCATGAACAGGTGCTCCGTGCGGAGACATGGAGTCACGCTCGTGTCTCCGTGCGCCACGAACAGGTGCTCCGTGCGGAGACACGGACAGTCTATGTCTCCACACACTGAGACACGCCCGTGCCCGTGTCTCCACCCACCGCGGAGACATTTTTTTTTATAACCCTCGACCCCCGCGACCTGACCGGGCAAGTCGATCCCCGCATTTCGGGCGTTCACCCCTATCCCTTGCTGAAAATATCTGTTACATTCATTTGATTTATGCTAAAGAACACAGCTAAAGAAACTCTCACAATACAGTTACAAACAGAAGTTGCTTTATCCCCATTGTTGATGTGTTTGCATTGTTTTGCACTTTCAGTTTTCTTATGTGCTGCTTAGTAACTAAATTAGTAATGATTTGATCTTAAAGTCTGCCACCATGTTTCTATAATAAATTCTGGCATGTATTTACGAAGTTGCTGTTTTTCAACTGGAGTTTCTGAATGAGTACAAAGAGATAGTTTAGAGGCTACTGCAGGCATTTATAAATGTTCGGAGAAGATAACTAAAACTAACAAGACCAATAAACATAACAAGCACAAAAACAAGACGAAATACTATATCTAACAAAATGTCCTATTTAGCCTAGCCAATGGTTAAATACCATAAGATCATTATCAATATGCGACTTGGTATTGGTTAATAGTCATACACCAGCTTCAGTATCTCATCGATGAGGCTCTATGCTTGTTGCTTCAAACATTACATTGTTGAGAACATTGTAATTTTATGTCAGAAATTGGTAAGAACATTTTCTTAAATTCCAATTTACNTAGTCATACACCAGCTTCAGTATCTCATCGATGAGGCTCTATGCTTGTTGCTTCAAACATTAAATTGTTGAGAACATTGTAATTTTATGTCAAACGTGAGTAAGAACATTTTCATAAATTCCAATTTACATGCAGATTAACCGACCCTAATCTTTTTGCATTTGATGTCATCATAACTTATGTTAGGTAAAATGTATTTACTATACAATTTTACTGATATAACAAGTTAAGTTATGAAATATTATATAGAAAAATATAATTGAATTAAGGAGAATTCAACACGTGCTAACATTACCTACAAAATAACAAATCCCGTGTAATGCATGAGCAAAAATTATTATTTATTATATATAAAAAA
This sequence comes from Fraxinus platypoda, assembly GCA_903798405.1. Classification (NCBI taxonomy): domain Eukaryota; kingdom Viridiplantae; phylum Streptophyta; class Magnoliopsida; order Lamiales; family Oleaceae; genus Fraxinus; species Fraxinus platypoda. The sequence goes on from CAIGRT010138270.1 coordinate 10,029, forward strand.
AAATGCAAACCCAGAATTGTTGACTTGAAAAAAAAAATATTTTCATGGAGACTTCACACGGAGACACGAAAGAGGATCCATAATCCACCATTAATTCTTGAAATTGAAACTGAGGTTTCACACTAATCTGGTTTTCAACTGTTCACATATAAATATCTTCCATATATAACTTTTCTACCCACTTTTTTCCAGTTTCGCTTCTTTTTTCTCTGTTCACCCTGGCAATCGCTCACCAAAACTTTCTTCACCCTACTGCGATTTGCTGCTCTTCAACGTGTTATTGAATCGAGACATACACATGTAAGCCATGTTCTAAAACGTCGAAAATGCGCCGCCTACGCGCGCCTAGGCGCAATGCGGGTGAAAAACACGTCGAATTTGGGGTATATTCGAAAAATGCGTTTCTATTCTAAAAGGCGGCATAATGCGCCGCCTAGGCGCAGGTGCATTATCCCGCCTAATCTTTTTTTTTTTTTTTTTTTTTTAAATTTTTTTTTTTATTTAAAAAAAATTTTTTTTTTTTTTTGTAAAAATTTTTTTATGATACAAAATAATAGATAAAAATATATTTAATACATTAAAAATAATATTAAAAATATGAAACGCATTATAACGTTTATTCTTCGCATTGACACGCCTAAACTCGTGATTTTTGATTCTCGACACCTCGCAACGCATTACGCCTTTTAGAATTTTTGATTCTCGACACCTCGCAACGCATTACGCCTTTTAGAATTTTTGATTCTCGACACCTCGCAACGCATTACGCCTATATTGACTGTAAGTATAATCTTATCCTCTTCAATTTCTTCCACTTCTATATATTTGTTGTTAGGGTTTCTTAACTTGTATTGTTGAATCTTCGATTTCTTTCATTTTTTTGTTCGATCTTTTGANGATTTCTTTCATTTTTTTGTTCGATCTTTTGAGAAATTGAACTCGAAATAACGAAATTCTGTTAGTTGGATGTTCTTGTTGTGTATTCTTCGTTCAATTTCTTCACCTTGTGATTGATTTACTTGTGCCTATTCAGAGCTCGAGTTGAAATGGGGTTATCAGCAATCTTCCCCATCGGGTTCTCATGGACCTCCTCAATCCAAACCCAAACATAACCCTGAAGGTAATTTACCGTTTTCTTTATACTTTCTAAAGAAATTAGATACCTAATTCTCGTTTTGCTCTTTAATTTAGGTTAAATGGATTAAATGGAATCAAAGGGATGGAACTGTTTTTAAGAAAATTTTGAATTGCTGAGAGTAAAATTACATCTAGGAAAAACAATACTTTTTTTATTGTATTTTAGTTTATAGTATTGGAGATTCAACCTTGGGCTTAAATAATAGGAATTCTATAGTTCAATTGTTAAATTCTCCTTATTCTTCATATTGGGTCAGGGGCAGAGGTTGAAGTTTGTCTATTGTGAATTGATGAGTGTATTTTATTGTTGTTAGGGGATGAATAATTTTTGGAGGATGAGAGCACTAAGATATTCGCAAAAAAGGTGGCTAATCATTACAGCGCAAGGAGCAATCAGACGTTGGAAGAGCGAGAAGCAAGCCCGATTATTCATCTTCAAAAAGGAACAACTAGGTACGTATTCAGATATGATTATCTTATTGATCTTTTATTTTTTCAGGTCTTTGATATGTAAACTTATGATCAAAATAGTTAATGATGATGCAGTTAAATTGCTCCTAACAAGCTGTTTTATAACTTCTTGTTCTAATCATCAAATAAAGAGTATTTTAATTCAGTTATATGTGAAAAGAGGAGATGCGGTTCTTTATCTCGCTTGTGGGAAGGTAGTGTATGAGTGGGATTATTCAGTGTTTACCATGTGTTTGTGTAGTAATTTAGCATTTTTTGTATCTTTTTTTATGTGCACTATGGTGGTAATATTATCAAATGAGATAAACCAAAGATCATTACTATGTTGGAATTGATATATCATATGGCTTGGTAAAGTTTCTATTCCTTGTAACTTCCTTTACACTGGCAATTGTATGACTAAACGTGTGTTGCATTCTCTAGCTTCTTCTTTTCTCCTTTATCTAGCTATCATCATAATGAATTTTTTCGTTTTTGACACCTTTACATATTTTAGTCCTTAAAAAACAAACTATAGTTTATAGCAATTACCTTTTCAATTGATGTCATCGTGCTGATGATAGATACAGTCATTCATTATTGAAAGCTTCAACAGGCTGCAAATATCTTGTGAACTAATAAATATGGCTTGTGTTTGTGTGGCTGAGATGTAATTGTGAAGTTTCGTTTGAACAAAGATATGCTTTTTGTAAGCATTTTCCTCTCACATAGACGTCCATGTATCGGTTGCATAATTAGTGATCATTATGATTCACTTCATTTGTACTCTAATCTCATTTAAAAATCTATTTGTCTTAAGATTGATAGCATGCTTACATCTTTCTCAGATAATTCATTCCATAACGATCCATATTGAAATGATATTGATTGTTGCCTATGGAGGATATCATGTCAGAGGTTGAGGAATTGGTGGCAGTTTCAGCTTACCATGGATGATGTAAGTTAGATTTCTATGGCCGAGTTAGATTTCTTTATTTAGTTCATTACTGTAGACAAACTGGAAAAATGGGAAAAGTGTGTGTGTTTGCCTGTGTGCGCTTATGTAATGTTGTTGGAGGGATCATTAGGGAAACAAGTATATTCTGTAACAAGTTTGTTTTCTTTGAAAATATTCTGTAACATATCACATTATGAAGGCTCTGGGAAATTTGTTTTGTCTAGGATAGTCTCTTTGAACTTTTACCTGATTGTTTCTAATCATTTCATGTTGTCTTGATATATTTTCATGAGTAGAAATCTAGCGGTTGTGGAGCAGATACTTTCAAGTAGCATTTCTAGATGTAGAACACCCTAGCACTGTTAGATTTTTACCACTGCTTCCTATAATGTATAGTGCATTGCATTCGCTACACTGCTTCGGAGCATCATCTTTGGCCATATTGGAAGAGTAGGACATCAGACACGACACTGTAAGTTGTTTTTTATTTCTTTTTATCATTGGGGTTAGAAAAGCCTACCTATTATTTCACACAATTATAAAATTCTATAGTTCTATGGGAACCATAAATGGTGCTAGTGTAGTTAAGGGATTTGGAAAGACCCTGTACATGACCAAGGGTGGTGGTTCTAATGTAGTAGCCCACGATTACATCAAGGGCGATAGCCTAGGTGTTGAAATTGCGGTACTTCTGTGCTCGTTTACACTGTTTTCTCTACTACTGATACCAAATGTAGCGCTAGAGACTCACATTTTCTTGTAAGCACTCTTGTTTTCGTAGGCCCGTTTCTCTTGAAATCATTGATTAGACTTAAGCGAATATAAATCATTCTTCATATTAGGTACGATTAAATGTGATTGAGCTTGAACAGGAATTGTCTTCTGTATCTGTAAGAATTGATAAATCAAAACAAGACATTATTGGTCACGAAAAAGTTTGATTAATCGGATTCCCTAATGCTGTAATTCAATGGTTTTCAGATATTGGCCCCCTTGCCCATTGGATTTGCTGTGTTCTTGGTGCACTTGGCAACAATTCCTATTACCAATGCAAGTATTAATATCACCAGGAGTCATGAAGCATGCATGTGATGATCACAGAAGCTAAAAATTCAACTGTATCTGAATACAACATAAACAGTAATCTACTATTGAAATATTTGAGATAAGGGCTTACATAGACAATTATATACTAACAACCATGACATGTCGTGTTAACTTTGACATGTATAAGGGTTCGCATAATAAAATGACGCAAAATTTTTACGTTGTTCACTTACCACAACCCTCCTTTATCTATTTTCGGACTACGAATTTTTTTTAAAAAAAAAAAATTGACAAATGAGATGATAAAATTGGCTAAAGTTTGTTCTCACTCTCATCTTGCTCTGATAATATGAAGTGGATATTCTAGGTTGGACCATTCATTGGGGGCAGTACTTGCAGCTACGACCATGTGGTTTTGGTGGAAGAGGTGGCAACTTTGGAATGAAGAGAGGTGGTGGTAGAAGTGGCGGAAGGGGAACAAGAGGTGGAAGAAGGGGGATGGGGAGGGATGAGGGGAGGAAGCAAGGTTATAGTTGAGTCACATTGGCACGAGGGTGTTTTTATTGGTAAGGGAAAATAGGATTTGCTTTGCACTAAAAATATGGTTCATGGTGAAGTTATTTACAATGAGAATAGAATGTCAGTTTAGCTTTGGATTTGAGAGTATGTATATGGCCGATTATTATTCTGTGTATTCATTTTACTCTATTTATGACAATTTTTTATGACTGAACATGAGATTTTAATTTAATATTTGTGTATTGTTTTTAGGACAACAAATTACAATACATTCTTGATTTTATTTGAAGCATATTGTTATGGATAAATGTCTGATAAATGGATCTCTTTGGCTGATGAGTGTGTGTTAATACCAGTGATTACTCAACTATCATATTGTCGACTGTCCTTGTTCTGAGCATATTGGCCAAGGTTGTAACTTGTTTTTATTTAAAAGTAAGAAAGGTAAATGTGTTTGTAAATAATTTACTTTTTTTCTTTTAAGCGTAGCCAAGATTGCTCTGTGTTGAATGAGGTGGCCTTTGTATTTGGTTTTGGCTTAATATTTAGTTAAATGCATCCTGCTGTCCACTTGTCTATTCAAAGAGTAATTATTTTCCATGAATTTAGCTGCTTCTGTTTGTTAGTGTTGATTTATGTATTTTATTTAATTGGTCAGAATGAAAATGTAACAAAGGTTGAATACAGAGTATGGAATCCTTCTCAATTGGTGGAGTCAAATCAATGACATTTGGATTGTAAGTTCGTGATTTTTCCTATTCCAATATTTATTTATATTTGTCACCCTAATAAGATGTGTGTTTTTGTTATTAATGCTGATGCATTTTATATGTCCAATAATCTTATCTGCATAATTTATTTTCTGGTATATTTATTGGTTTAGAAAATTGGTGCTTGTGTCCTTTATCTTGAGGGTGCTTTATGAACAATTGTTTCTCGTGTATCTAATCTTGTTAGCCCTGTATGTAATTTTCCTTGTGGGAGCTATACCATTTCCCCATGTATTTCATGGAGTGCTGCTTATGAAATCTTGTTTGTAATTACGTTATTAGCAGTCTGGAGTGGTGTATGTAGTGTAATTTTCTCACAAAATTGGTAGGGACTTGCTCAACATGGAGAAGAAGAGGACGGGTGTTATTCATTCTGCATATAGCTTTTAGAATGAGCATCTTCTCTCACTTGTGTTTCTTGGTGCCATTGGTGGGGTCAGTTATGGTGTTGCATAATAATTTTATTTGCTCTAAATTGTCTTGTTCTTTTTTTTGGTCAAAGTTGCATAGACATCTTATACGAGTGCTATAAAGACATCGACAGTTACAGTGACATGAAAAGTGTCGTCTTCGCTTGACGTCACTTTTATGTACTTTCATTTGAATTTCTATCTTACCAATTTCAACATTGTCATTTCTTAATTTTTTAACCTTTTTTTCTTTCTTCTTCCATTGAAGAAAAAGAAAGGTTTGTGAACTACGTACCTACTTCAAAAAACTTATCATTTAGTAATGTTTTCCAGCATGTGTGTGTTTTGTTCATTGTGTTACAATAAGAGTAAATGTTTTCTTTCATTTGAATCTTACTTAAATATTATCCATATGAAATTTGGCTAATTATTATGTAAATTTCTATAAGATTTATGTGAAAATTTACTAAACTTTTAGAATAGTTTTAACTTCCCATTAATATTCAACCACTAACATAACCTTCAAAAATACCATAACCCGTGCATTGCACGGGCTTTGACTAGTGATAATATAAGAGTGCGTTTGATTGCGATTGTGAAATTTGTATGGAAAGAAAATAAATTCTAGACAATTCAATTGTCTAAAACTTATTTGTATGTAAATTATCAATTAAATGTGTTTGATTGATTTATTTTTCAACCTAAAAAATATTATACTTGTCCATTTTTTATTGGTGGATAGAAAAGAGAGAAAAAGCGAATTATTTGAAAAATAAAAACTACATCTCCCTAATGAAAATATTTCCTTGTTTTCAAAGAAAATATGGTAATATGATCAAAAGTAAGAAAATATTTTTCTTTAAAAAAATTGTCAATCAAACAGCATAAAAATAAGAAATTAGATGAACAAACACATTATTTATAATAAATATTGACAATCAAATTACTTTGTAATTATGATCTTATTCAATTCTGCAAAGTTGACAAAAAGAATTGAAAATGTTAATATGATCTCTGGTCATTGAACTATCAGTGAAATTTCAATTAGATCACCCAACTTTTATTGTTGTAATCAAACTTCAATATTTTTTAATTCAATCATGTTACTAAACTTATTTGTCTCAATCCATCGTTAACCATAAAACCCTGTTTTTAGGTTAATATGCAAATCAATCATTTTTTCAAAATCTTGAAATTGGAGATGTATACTATTTTGGGCCCTTGTTTGACCTTCATTAAAATTAAATTTTGTGAAAAATGTATTTATGAAATAGTAACTTTTTGGGAAAATGTCTGGTTAAAAAAGAAAGAATTTACGTGTAATATTATTTTATTGAAAAATGTATGATTTGATAACAAAAGAGAGAAAAATGAATTATAATTTTAATAAAACCCAAACACGAGCTAAATATGCTATCAATTTTTAAACATTATTTTGTTTTCCAACATGTCAAATTGCTTTTAATTTTAAAAATGATATAAGATTGCAATATTAAGCTTATTAAGAGTGTGTTTGATGCACATTTTCTTAGGAGAGTGCATTTTTTTTTGTGATGTGATGGTGAATATGTGGTTAAAAAAGAAGGAAAGTTATTGATGTAATGAAAAATATTATTTTATTGATGAATGTATGATTGAAAATGAGTAAAAGAATGAGAATGTGACTCAAACAGAGGCTAATAGGGCTTACATATGAGACGAATTAAAGCTGGATAACTCAATTGAGATTTCATTGAAAGTCGAGTGATCAAAAAGGGAATTAACCTAATATGTTATCATTAAATTTGTTAGGTAAACGTTAGGCATACAGAGTAGAATTCGTGAACGCAACGATTTTTTGAAGCATTTTTTGATATATTAATTGGGTTAGACTTAAGTGAAGACGTATGATGAATTTGTTGATGCCTTCGATTTTCTTTCCCCAACTTTGTCTAACCAATTTTATGCACTTGAATAAAATTTTCGAGAATGCGAAAAAGGAGAAAATCTAGAGATAGTGAATGTATTGAATAGCGCCTAGTCATGGATATGAATTGTCAATAACTGGCCCTATCGAAAGTTCCTAGTGCTCAATTCCAGTTTCTCATTGTGGAAGAGCTATATTACTTTGAAGATCCCCTGTTTGACACACATTCTTTAAAAATACATTCTTTCAAAATTCATTTTCAACCACACATTCTTTAATAAAATAATATTTTTCATTACATCAATAAATTTTCCTT